>BGPR01007611.1:40270-65767 GCA_013235015.1 Araneus ventricosus
TTAAGGGGAAGAAATCTAACGTCTTTTTTTATTTGAAAGGAGCCTTCCCTTTATTTATTTATTCTTTTGATGCTACATTCAGGTGTTCATCAACCCTTTAATCTACTTACCTTGATATTTATGTTTTCTTTATATTATTATATTCTTTGTTTTACATTGTGTTTTTCTTTTCTGGAGCTTTGAATAAGTTTTAGATTTGATCCTATAAGCTGCGTGTTATATTTTAGGAAAATAAATCTTTTATTTGAATTTTTCAATAAATTATGCCTTTACATTTTTTACTACTGTATTCATGTTGCTTTGAGAATCACATGTTAGGAACATGAATAAAGTTCTTACAAATCATAACAATTTTAATAAAATTTTTAAACACTTTTTAAATAATGCACTGGTACAACATATAGTATTAAATAAAATGTAACAATAAGAATGTTTTTATGGACGAATAATAGAAATATAAATTAAAAGGTAAAAAAATTATAAATAAGAAACAGAAGATTTAAACAAAAAACGATAACAATACACCTTTTTGCGTGCTCAACGCAACAGCATCAAGTGATTGCATCAACAAAAAAATTACAACAATTAATATTTAAAACACATTAAATAGAATTTAGAATGCAAAAGAGATTATTCAAAATGGAAGGAATGGATAAGAACTCGAATGACAAACTTTTTCGAAGATCACTCGCCATAGCAGTTCTAAAATGGACAAAATTTTCTGTCAAGGGTAAGATTATAAATCAAAAGTATATCCTTTGTGGCCTGAATCCTGTCCAACCGCAAAACGAGAAACATTTTGAAAAATAAAGAGGCAAAAAATCCTAAATAAAAATCCAAAAGAAACTAGAGTGAGTAAAATAATTTACCCTCTCTGCCGAAATTATGATGAAAACAGGAGACGCCAGACGCGAGATGACAGAGGGAATAAAGGGAATACTATAGGGTTATATAATATATATATAGGGAATATATATAAGACGACGAGTTTTCTGTTCTGTTTATAAGCGGTAAAGTAGGTTCTCCGCAGGGCCCATCAACCCAAAATGATTAATTCCAAACTATTCCAAAAACCAAGCGACTACAAAAATTCCACACAAACGATCTTTGTAATAAGGCAATGGACAAGTTTTCTGCTTTGTTTATTTACATTAAAGTTTGACTTTTGCCATAGCCACCAACTTCTGGTGGTAATGCTAAGTCAATGGGAAACTTCAAAATTTCAACACTCCGTTTGAAGATAATAATTAATGTTTAAAGTGGGTTTTTTTAATGTTATGCCTGAAGAATACTTTGAAAATATTAAATTTATGTTCCTATTGTTATAGCTCTCAATGCTTACTTAAAATAAGAGCCTAATTTTGTGGAAAGGTTTCCATAATTATTCTTTATCGCTCTCTTTGGCGACTTCCAAGGTTTGTTTGGCGGTTCAGTTTTTAACCATACGATTTAGATAATCACTGACGATTAAAGTTTTAACCAAACGATCTAGCTAATTCAAATAGTTCCATTTAGAATTTAAATGCTTTAAGAACTTTTTTAAACTGATTTAAGAAGAAAGAATTACACAAACTCAAAGAACACGGAATTCAACACTTTATCTAATAAAGAAAGAACCGATTCGAACTTGGCGCTTGATACAGTTTCCAAATGGATTTGGCGATTGCTTAAATCGGAGGGTTACCGGAAAACGGTCTGTGAATCAAAAATAAACAAACCAGAAAACTCGTCCATAGTAAAAAAATTACCATAACTAATAGTTCTGTGAAACGTAGCCATCGCTCCCCCTCCTCCCCAAAGAAAATCTAAGATATGCTATTCATTGCAATCTTTCAAGTTTAGCCATTTTTGTTCTGAATGCGAATTAGTTACACATATATCTGCTTTTATCAGTATTTACGAAATTACACTCGCTATTATCGGCATTTTTGGAGACATTATGAATGGAGTTCCGTTTGGCTAAAATCGCTAAAAAAAGCTGATCATTACATGAAACGGAACCATTAAAACAGCCACCATCTTGAAATGGTATAAAAACATATACATGAAATGTTTTCGCTATTGTAGTCGTTGAAAATAAACACAGGCCGAGTAATTAACTAATTTCTTTTTATTATCGATAGGAGAGTGGTAGATACGTGCATCTCCGTTTAGGTTACAAGCGAGAGTGCACAGAAAAATCTCTGTATTCTCTCGGATAAGGGAATAACATATGGACACGTGATCAAAGTGAAAGGAATATTGGGGTTTTTAATAAGTTACGTAGGCGTTTCAGGGAAAAAGTCTGGTGCCAAAGAGACGCCGTCATGATTTTCTGTGAGCACGTGAAAGCGATTAAATATTCTTTTAGTAATAAATATGCCAAAATGAGAGATTTAATATACCTCCAGCGCGGGAAAAGAACGAAACTGGAGTTTTAGAAAAGGGATTTTGGAATACATTAAGATTTTAAAATATATAATATTAGAATTTAGAATAAAATTAAGTGAGATTATTACATACATACGTCGTTCTTATGACTTCAAGGAACATTCGTCATTCAAGAAAAGAGAACAAAGCGTTTAGTCCTGACTGCATAACAAACAAATTTACAGACAAACAGATGTAATGTCGTACGCTCGAGTTAAAACATGATAAGTGGAACAAATTCAATAGAAATGTATGGAAGAAGGGCGTGATTAAAACTGATATAGAAAGTTGATACCAAATATTGATAAGTTAAGAACCATTGTTCTGTGGTCTTTTATTCATTCTACTTGTTTACACCGGCCTGTTCTGGTAATGCCCCAAACATTTATAGTCAGTGACAACTCAAGTTGACAGTACGTCAAAAGTTTGGAGAAACTGTGTCACCGTTGAATGATATGTGTTCCTACGCGACTTAAGTTTACAGAAAGAGCTTTATGGAAGTAAAAAAATATTTTAAAAATTGGTTTTAATTACACAGAATATGGGCAGCTGATGTTAAAACTATATTTTGTGTCAATGTATCGACTACTTTTTAAATACATTAGGATCAGGACTATTTATCTAGGTGTAATAATACGCTGGGAATCTTTCCTTGTATGCAGTGGCGGCTCTTCCACTAGGCCTGCAGAGTTGCAGTCCCCCCCGAGATTTATTTTAAAAGCTTGTATTTTCGTTTTTATTCTAATTGACTTACTTTTCCACTTTGAGAGTTCAATGATCAACGAAAATGACAAAATAATAAAAAACGTAAGAGGAAGATGGAAGATCGATCAAGAATTAAAAAAGAGACAGACCAGAGCTGCATAGAGTTTTGTCCCGACTGAGGTGTGTGTAGTTCTCGTCTCAGGTGACAGGTGTCGTCCTCATCATCTGATCTCGGTTCAAAATTACGAGATCCGTCCCAAAATAGCCCTCGTGTTGCTTCAAAACGGGACTTTAATATAACTTAACTCCCCTCCTAAGGTTCGAAATTCGCGCACTGAGCAACGCGGAGATCTCCAGTCGGAAGAAAAAGCAACCCTTTCTCCGTTTGAAATAAGGTGTCCTTGAGCTGCATTTTCCACAGCCCTCGTTTGGCGCGACTTCCGGCTTTGCCTTGCTCATTTGGCTTTTTTCCAGTCATTAAGTAGATTTTTAATTCAAATTCTGGAGGAGTTGTAATTTTTTTGCTCTTTTATGTCTTTTGGGGTACAGATTACAAATATGAGGCTTGCCATCAAAACTTTTTGTTGAAATTTTAGTTATGGCCAAAAAATATGAAATTTTTTCTCGCAGTTTTTGCTTATAACTCAAAAAGTATCAATGTTTTTTAGTATTTAATCATTATATACCAAAATAATTAGCACAAAATTAACTACAACTTAGATCTATACAACTGTTGCAGTACTGCATGTTTGTGAGTTGACGAGTCGCCACTGCCTGTATGTCAATTTGAGTTTTCCCTTGCTATAACCCTATTAAACATATTGTTACAAAGCTATAAAGTCGTTTCCCTGAGATGCTAATCTTGGCGACAAATTTGGCGACAAAAGGAATTTTCTAGAAGGACCTCGAACTTTCAACCCATTTCTACTGGTTTCATGAACTTTCTAGAGATTACGTCACTTCCTACGTAATAAAGTCACTTCCTGTTGAAAAAGTATAAAAGAAAGCTCTCAAGCCAAGAAGAGTCCGTTGGATCTTGATCTGCAAGCAAGTTGGTGAGCTAACAAGAAACCTTTGAGCGCTGTGTTGAGATTTATTGGTAATCTCTGTGGGGATTTTTACGAGTGCTGTTTTAATACTTGTGTTACGTTTCTTTTCTTAGAATATTTGTAAAATAAAGAGCTTTATTTTTTAAAATCCTGCTTATTGGACTGAATTCACGTTCACCCACAAGACAATTTCGTTACAATATCGAACTCTATTAAGTCTGGATAAACTGTGATTTTAGGAGATAACATTGGATTATGGTGATACAAAAATCTTTTTACATACACACACAAAAGTTTTAGCGTATAAATATATAGGATTGGTTGTAAGTGAATCAGCTTAAAGACATGGGGCAGACAACTGATAGTTGTATTCTCTAAATAATGCCTATCCTTCGTAACTGTGACTGTCGCTTTGATAGCCCTCGTGAGGAACTAAATGGGGCGCATTTAAGTGAAGTCCAAGTGCCGGAGATAGCTGAGCAGACGATCGGAATCTTATCTGGATACTCGTGAATTAACCCACGGAGTTCCAGTCACAGTTAAGCACCTTCCACAATTCCTCGCCTAGTTGCAAGGCTTCCGGATAGTTGTCACAACAGTTAATGCTGGACGATTAGTAGCACGTGCGACAGTGATTGGAATGGTGTGACGATTTTATTGGAAGAAGTTATGGCTGATTTCAAATATTCTTTTTTTTCCAGAGAGGCTGAGAGAAAAGGAATTTTACGACACGCTATGAACGACATTTAAGTTTCTGTTTTAAGATTTTAGAGCCCAGCATTGACGATTACAATACTTTCGGTATTTATACTTTGTATACGCAAAAGCAAACAAGCAAAAAAGAACGTAAATTATTTGTTAAAGTAATGGAATTAAAATGCCGAGGAAGATTGTAATATCCATATAAAACGAGTAAACTGAACTTTTTAAAAATAATATGTTCAGGAGAACTTTGCTGGTGATGGTAGTGATGAAGTTTTTAGTTGTTATTAAATGAATTATTTCGATAAAACAAACAAACATAAAAAGAACGTAAATTTTTTGTTGAAGTAACGGAATTAGAATGCAGAGGAAGATTATAATATCCATATAAAACGAGTAAATTGAACTTTTTAAAAATAATATGTTCAGGAGAACTTTGCTGGTGATGGTAGTGATGAAGTTTTTAGTTGTTATTAAATGAATTATTTCGATAAAACAAACAAACATAAAAAGAACGTAAATTATTTGTTGAAGTAACGGACTTAGAATGCAGAGGAAGATTATAATATCCATATAAAACGAGTAAATTGAACTTTTTAAAAATAATATGTTCAGGAGAACTTTGCTGGTGATGGTAGTGATGAAGTTTTTAGTTGTTATTAAATGAATTATTTCGATAAAACAAACAAACATAAAAAGAACGTAAATTATTTGTTGAAGTAACGGAATTAGAATGCAGAGGAAGATTATAATATCCATATAAAACGAGTAAATTGAACTTTTTAAAAATAATATGTTCAGGAGAACTTTGCTGGTGATGGTAGTGATGAAGTTTTTAGTTGTTATTAAATGAATTATTTCGATAAAACAAACAAACATAAAAAGAACGTAAATTATTTGTTGAAGTAACGGAATTAGAATGCCGAGGAAGATTGTAATATCCATATAAAACGAGTAAACTGAACTTTTTAAAAGTAATATGTTCAGGAGAACTTTGCTGGTGATGGTGGTGATGAAGTTTTTAGTTGTTATTAAATGAATTATTTCGATAAAACAAACAAACATAAAAAGAACGTGAATTTTTTGTTAAAGTAACGAATTAAAATGCCGAGGAAGATTGTAATTTCCATAAAAAAAAAAAAACGAATAAACTGAACTTTTTAAAAATAATTTATTCGGGAGAACTTTGCTGGCGATGGTAGTGATGAAGTTTTTAGTTGTTATTAAATGAATTATTTCGATAAAACAAACAAACAAACATAAAAAGAATGTACATTTTTTGTTGAAGTAACGGAATTAAAATTCCGAGGAAGATTACAATATCCATATAAAACGAGTAAACTGAACTTTTTAAAAGTAATATGTTCAGGAGAACATTGCTGGCGATGGTGGTGATGAAGTTTTTAGTTGTTATTAAATGAATTATTTCGATAATAAATAAAAAGTGAAAGGCGATTTTCATTTAATAATATCTATAATCAATGATAGCTCAAGTTGGCAATATAGTATACAGGGTGTTACACAAGCCTAGTCAAATAGTTATAATATATGATTCTAATATATTTAAATTGATGTATTCAACATAATTTAGTCACCATTTATCGATGTTTGGTGTAATGAAACTATTTGTTTAAAATGAACGTTTCTTTTTATTTTCAAGGAACTCCTTCAATAATCCAAACATATATTATATAATAATATGAACATATATTATCATACATATTTGATATTGAATTTTTATTCAATGGCAGAACTTTAGAAACCTTTTCAGTGGAAAACATTTCGATACTTATAAAATAATTAAGAAGAGAGATTAAATTTAAATGAACTATTCTATTATATCAAATGTGAAATCAAGATTATTTTCTTGATTTCTTTTTCTCATAAAAATCCGAAGGAAGACCGCACCGTGGAAGTTTTCACGACCCCATTGGGGGCACGACACACAATTCAAGAAACCTTGCATCAATGCCATTGGCAAACTCATGAAATTGGTATTTTATATCCTGTCCAAATAGCGGCATCACTCGTCTGTCTCCATCCGCACTACTTAAGAAAAGTCCCGTGTTCGACCAGGACTGTCTAATGTTCTCCTCTCCACTAACTAGAAACTTAATAAAATAGGAAACTCATGGGAAAGCATCTTCAATTTCACGGAGATCATTCCGAAGAATGTTGGCAAACTAATCGTAATTCCGCCAAAGGAGCCAGGTGAGCGCAGCCAAATGAGTCGGCGGGCCATCAGCCAATTGCCCTCAACATCCGTCTTCATCTCCATTCCAATTTGGCGACAGCGGCTGATGCGAGTTTTCCACAAAAGATGGGGGGAGGGGGGCTTCGAATACTAATTCGCCTTCTTTCTCCCTAAAATTCCATGTGCTGAAGTAAATGACGTCACGTAGGCCGGCCACTTAACCTCTTTGTCTGTTACGTGACGGCCATTAGTTGGAATTAAGGAGCCATTGAGATGGCCATGATCTCTTGCTGGCTTCGACCAGCGACCGACTGTTTTAAGAATTGCTGTTCTGTCAAGTTCGCTCGAGATGGTGACGTGTTAATCTTGTTTAAATATAATCTCCTCACACACGAGACAAAAATAAAAGTTTTATACTTTAAAAAAAGTTGCTTAAGTAGTCATTTAGAACACTTTGAAGTAAAAAAGTAGTAAGCAAACGATCAATGATTTAAAAATTTTTTATAAAATTATTATTTAAAAAAGAAAGCAAAATTAAAACTGGAACAAGAAATTTAAAAAAAAAAATCATAAAAAAATTAAAAAGTATAAAAGAATTTAATTGTAAAGTTAGAAAAATTACGACAATGTTTAAGTAAAAAAGTGACATTTAAATTTTTTCTTAAAATTTAGGGGGGCCAGGGGGCATGCATCACATGTGGTACATCAATAACGAGACAAGTCGAAATCATAATGTCTTGAATTTAAGGAAAAACCGTTTCCTTGTTTTTTTTTATCGTGTTTATTCACACAATACAATAAATGCAAAATGGCTTCATGAAAAATAAGCATAATTCTAGGACATTAATTCGTTATAGGTACAATATTAATATTCATGAAAAGTTTTGGAACAATTTCTCGAATATTCTCTGTTGAAACAGACATTTTATTCGTCAGTTTGATTTCGTTCATCATAATCATTATTACAATCACTCAAATTATCATCCATCTAATAATGATCATCTTTATTTGACGAAGAACTTAAATCAGAATCATTGCAATTCAGGGCCTCTAAAATTTCATCAGGAGTCAAATATTTCACTAAAAAAACACAGTAATCAGATAAAAATCAAGACAGAAAAACGTGCAAAAATTTAAAACAAAAACTTCATCTGCATATTTTGACTAAATAAATGATGAAAAACATCCTTCAAAATCTAAGTAAATGATGGAAACAAAAATAACTTAGAACACATCCCCAGACGCGATTGAATCTCATTGTATCGCATGTGATACAAAAAAGTTTAACAAGTTAGTATGATTTAATGTTACACAGAAACAGGGCCGGCCACAGGGGGGATGCGAATGGTGCGACCGCACTACTCTAGTAGCACAAAGATATTGTACAATATTGTGCGATATCAAGCAATATTCGCAATATTGTATAATATTGTACAATATCATATAATATTGAACAATATTGTACAATATCGTGCAATATGTTGTGCTATATGGGTAGGCCCCGGTTTTTTCTAAAGGCCCCGCGCAGCTGACTGATTTTGCAAATTAAAAATGTCTTCATTTTGTTTATTTTAATTCGAATATTCATATATACGGATTAAAATAAAAAATAATAAGGAATACGAATATATAGTATATGTGCATATTTCAAATCGTCGGAAAGATAATTATGAAGCAGAGGGAAATCTATAGACGGTGTATTTTTTTTGTCAGCGTCGAATTAAGAAGAAAATGAATTAGTCTGAGAATCGCAGCTTCAACGGAATCAACAAAGATTTGAAAACGAAATATCGATATCAATGATCCTGGTATTTGGCCTGAAATTATAAATGATAAATTTAGAACGGCTATCATACAAATTAGCGTGAGACAAGTAAAAAAACTAAGATTTTCCAAATGATAAAAATAGCGGAACTTTTTCTGAAATTATTTAAGAAAATGGAAGAATGAGAAACATCAAGAACGAAGATGGGATGGTTACTCTCCTCAAAATACAAAGATGCCACGTTGTACCACTCTTCAATATATGGAGCGTAATATATAGGATAATGCAATAAATTATTATTTTGTTTTACGAAATTAGTTTCAAGGCCCCGCAAATCAACTTTGCACCAGGCTCCGCTTTTGATCGGACCGGCCCTGCACAGAAAATAAATATTACACGCAAAAATTTAATATTACACACACTTTAGTTACTGTAAATGAGTAACTGATGCATAACAAAAGAAAAGGTATATTTTAAAATTAGTGCAATATTTGTAATTAAATAATAACCAGTGGGAGTGGCCTCCCCTAAACTTTCTCGTATACTGCTCAAAAATTTGTCATTTAACCTCCCCTTGCGTGGATAAAAAAAATCGAACCCACTGTAATCCAGAATGCAACGAATATCAGAAGGTTTTTCATTGCAGATTATAGTGATTGTAAAATATTTAAGTGAAGAATCATATTAAAAGAGATGCCTATGTATTAAAACTTAGCAATATTTATTTTCCATCACACTCCAGCAAGATCCGCTATTATACGAGCGAGCGAGAACAAAACAGGAGATAATACATATCTATCACAAACTCCGTCTCAAGGACAAACTGACGTAATCCTCCCACTTGGTACCAGAGACTGCAAGGACGCATGCGCATGGAGATGGGTTTTGAAACGAATGCTTAACAAGTATGCGATTAAACAGACCGACAGACAGTCAACCCGTTGACGGATTTGGCCCAAAATTTTATACGGACCTACATTCATGACGATAAAACTGTGTACCACATTTTATCCGTCTAGCTGTTCAAGTTTTTGAGTTATAGCGTTCACATGACCGCGGACATACAGATAGACAGACTTTCCTTTGACGGAGTTTGTCCAAAATTTGATAGAAACCTGCAAATCGTGTGTAAAGATCACATACCAAATTTCATCCCCGTAGCTCTAATAGTTTTCGAATTATCGTG
The DNA here is from genome assembly GCA_013235015.1 of Araneus ventricosus. Classification (NCBI taxonomy): domain Eukaryota; kingdom Metazoa; phylum Arthropoda; class Arachnida; order Araneae; family Araneidae; genus Araneus; species Araneus ventricosus. The sequence goes on from BGPR01007611.1 coordinate 50,281, forward strand.
TTCACAGACAGACAGACAGACATATTTCCAAAATTGTGTTTTTCGGACTCAGGGAGGTCTAAAACGTGGAGATTCGTCGAAATCTCGAGTTCGAATTTTTTGACGATTACAATACTTTCTCTTTGTATACTTCGTATACGAGAAAGTAAAAAGGACTTACTTTGACTTCTAGGAGCCATGTTGATATTTTGAAAAAACGCGCTTTGAAATCACAATCTCGAACAAGTAACGCCATCTGTTGACCAGAAGAAAAAATGAAGCAAGGTATTTTATTACGTGTGATACAACAGGTTTCGGAATTTTAATTGCCATCCAGAGTTTTTAAAAAAATAACAAACATTTGTAGCACATGTGATACACCAGAACCGAAAAGGATAAAGGCTATTATCTACATTTAAATTGTCCGTGTATTTTGAAAAGGAATAGAATATATGTTTATGGAAGTGGTATAAATCAAGGAACAACAATTTAGATTGAAGAAATCCCATCAAAGTTATAGAAGTTGAATCATATCCATTTATTAAGTTATAATAATTGAGTCATTATATTAGTTGGATGTTAGACTAATTAAGTTAAAATGCAAATCTTTAAATATCTCGAAACAACAATAGCAATTTTCGTGATCACCAGCACTAATGAGTGATAATAAAAATCCATTTATTTTACAGAGAGTTCTGCCTCATTATTTTACGTTATTTTTTACATTACTACCCATTTATTATGTTGTCCTACATTATATACTCTGCTGATAAACAAATGAAAGTAAACATGAATCGGAGGAAGAAGGTATAGGTCCTCTCTTTTGGCGGCGCTTTTAAACAACTTTATTCAAAATCTGGTAGATTTATGTCTGTTTTAGCAACAAATTGCTCTCTGCGAGCTGGCTGGCTGCTGGACGAATTCATCCAAACGAAGCAGAGATTTTGGCCAGTTTACTTTAAAAGAACCCCATCGGGGGGACACCGCGAGTTCGCGGAGGAGGCTGCCGTATAAGTAAGCAGGCTCTCGTCAACCCGATGGCACAATAATGGTGGTGTGGCTCTTTGGGCCCACTTCCGACGACAGGTCGTACCCCGGTGAAACGGGGGGTTGCTGCATGAGCCGCTCGTAATGGGGGCTATTATGCAGGAACCACAGTGCCTGACTATCTGTTGCCGTGCCCGGTTATTCAGTTGTTACCCGGATGCTTATGCAGGGCGGGGTGATGCTTTTTGGTCTTACTTTAAAAGACCTCAGGAAGGCAACAGACCCTATTCATAGGATCTAAGCCAGACTTGTTATCCGGATGGCTTTAACCAGCAGAAGGTGTCACACTTCCCCTTTATCATGAGTCATTGGCTCATGGACCTAACTATATATGGTAGACCTAAAGGGATTAGGAGGACCGCCATATTTACATCGCAACACATACGAAATTTAATAAATACGTCCGTAGAGGAATGTTGAAAAATAAAAAAGTATTAGGAGTCGCATAGTAATTTTTATTTTAATGGAATGAAATGATGCTCTCGTTGCACACACGCACACGCACACACACAGATGTGCACCACGCAATTTTAATCTTGGCATATACTACGCGTCTTGAAGGATGAAAAGGAACGTAACGACAAAACAACGTGCAGAAAGACGCTAGAATGGCTTACACAGTTACGTTTATCATGTGCCTGTGACGTCAAATGAAGTAAATGCATTGACATTATAAAATTTAAAATCAGTTGTGGAATGCAAGTCTCTGAACATGATGATGCATTAAAAATCGTATGTCTTATTTACTTTAAGCCAATTCACTTTAAAACAATGTAAATAAATAAAGAGTTGGAATTTAGTGCATTGTTTTGAGAATCTGGTTGAAAGAATTCGTCGTCTACAGAATTAAGAATCACAAGTTTCATTTAAAAAGATTTACCGAACTAATTAAACAGTTATGCAACCGGGAGTCAATTACAGTTTCATGGATTTCTGGCTCAAATTTTCAAAGTGTACCTAGAAGGATAAAAATGTGCTATAGAAAATTGAAACGACCTCAATTTGTTGCACACAGACTGCTTTTAGTGTAATGATTAATTTTGGAAAAATACAGCATTAGAAATTTTTCTGCATGGTTTTGTGAAAACATCTAAAAATTTGTATTTTGGAACTGACCACAACTACATAACTGCGTCCGGTTTACGTTTTGAAAAGGAATGCACAGTTTTAAAATCTGATTATAATAAAAAAAAACTTATTATAGCCAGCACTTAAAATATTTTTACGCAATAATATTTTTTATCTGCTTGTTAATGAATCTGCGTTTGGAAGTCTGAATTCTATTCTTTTTTCTAAACTGTATAATTTGATAGTAAGCTTCAACTATTCAAGGACAATAAACCTTTATAACAAGAATCACTGGTAAAGTTGGCTGAATTTATTACTCAAACATTTGAGAATATTAATGAATCCGTTGGCTAAATTAACAAATGTCAACTTTTAACTGACTGACGATAATCTCTCGTTCATTCAGATTCCTTAGAAACATAAAGCTTTTTTTATTCTACAGTTGTTACAGGCATAAATTATTATATTTAGATTTGAAATATTTACTTTTGAACAAAAGCATTCTTGTGATTTTTGATGACACTTATACAATTCGGAACTCTCGTCAGAGAATCCCCTGAAGCAGAACAATTGAGACAAATTAAGAAAACTTTGTACTTCAAAATATCTCGAATCAGTTCTGAAATTAATTAATACGTTTAGTCAAGAAACAACGCATTTATGGTTTACAGCAACAGAAATAAATAAATCGAACATCTTGTTATAGATCCCACTGTATGAAGTTGACATAAAATAAGTGGCTAAGAACTATTCTGCAACATTGAAAACTTAAGAGCATTTCCGACGAATAATATCAAATTTGTTGGGAACGAACTGAACCGTTCAACGCACTGAAACCGTATAGTGTAGCTTTGTTTCTGGTATTCTACATGTCTCTTCACTTCAAATGAAGTTTTAATTAATAAGATACTTCAGATGAGCACACTCGAATGGAAAATGGTCATCCATTAAGAGGGCTCGAAATTGATAATTATGTCAAAATAGCTTTTTTTAATATTTGTTTAGAAAAGACACACTTAAATAAATTCGCATTTATATCCCTACTATATATTTGGCCACCGAGATCTAATTCATTTGTAAAAGCGGCATGATTAAATAGTTTCCTTAAAAGCTACTAGTTACACCGTAAAAAAAATCCCGTAAAATTTACGGTTTTAAACTGGCAGCTGGGTTGGTTCTGCAAAACCGTAAAAGTTACGAAGTAAATCCGTAGGCAAAACGGTTTTTTACCATACAGGAACAAGTTTTTCCCGTAAAAGTTACGAAGTAAATCCGTAGTCACAACGGTTTTTTACCGTATGAAATCAAGTTTTCTCCGTAAAAATTAAGTCATCTAGGTAAGTGACGTCATCGACTGAGTTGAGTTGTTTTTCTCCTTCTGTTCGAGTTGAGTTGAAATGTGCTGATGTGTATTATCAATTAGGAATATTAATTAATCAAGGCTTAATTATTAATTTCAATTAGTTTAATTAATGTAATTTTTAATTGAACTTACTTGGACGATTTCGATGCAAGATGGTGACAAAACTGCTAACTCCTCCGAGCCGGGGATCGAAACCGCGTTCATAGAAATAAAAGGCAGTCGCTCTAACCACTAGACCACCGGAGACTTCATAAAATAAAGAAAAAATAATCTATTTGAGTTTTAAAGTCACTATAGCTCTAGTGGCGCCACCTAGTGGTGTAAAAATCAACTATTGCCAGAACACATGTTTTAAGGTTACGGAGATGGAACCCTATTAAAAACATGAAATGAATGCAATAAAATTACAGTTAAGAAAAGGGAAAGTTATCCTACGGAAAGCAATACTGTATGACGAAAAATAGAATTTGAACTGACGGTTTTAAAAAGTTTATGGCTGGAGCGAAAAACGGTGAAAAACCGTTTTGTCAACAAAACAACTTTAAACCGTCAAATATACGGAAAAAGTTCGGGAAAAAAACGGATATTTTTTACAGTGTAGTAATTTGAGCTTCATGGCATTACTTTTTTTTACTGTGAATTAATTTACAGAAAAACAAAATATCTGGAAAGAAACAGTACATAAGATATAGATCACAGGCACGCTAAGCCTAAAAATATGGAACCAAGCTCATTCAATCGCAAAAAATCTTAAAGAACAGCAATGCGATTAGCAAAACCAACTATCGGTCCAGAACAAATCAAGATAACTGAGTTTCCTTTGCCATCTCCTAAATGGCATTGATTGGAGATCTGATTTATATCTTTCTGTAGGTGAGAGGTGGATACATATATGTTTCTAGAATTCTCCGGAAAAGGATCGACATATTTTTAAAAATGTTATTCTGATACATTCTGAATTATCGATACCACGATCTAGTAGTGTCAGGTTATCTGGTCAAAGCTAAGCCTTCCTTTATTTAATGGCGTACTTACATTTTAAAGTTTAAAAAATAAGTAAATCAATCGAAGGCAATTACAAGGTGATCAAAAGTTTTAGACAAATTTTAAGGAGGGACAGGCGTGCCTTTTCACACCGGAAATATGTGGTCGCAAACACAACATACGACCTCTAGAGGGGGCGTGGTGAATTTACGTGGGTGCAATTACGAAAAGAACAGGGTACCAGATTTTACAGGACAGCATGTAATCAGCGAATGCTGGGCGACGAAACTCTGGAATTATTTTATCCCCCAAGAATATAAAATGGATTCACCCTTCATGTTGGCAACATGTATGGGTCAAGCAAACCACCTCCTACAGAGCCAGTTCGAAAAGAACAGGGCACCAGATTTTACAGGACAACATGCAATCAGCGACTACTAGGGACGAAACTCTGGGATTATTTCTCCCAAGAATATCCAATGGATTCACCCTTCATGTTACAAGTATGTATGGATCAAGTAAATCACCTTCTACAGAGCCAGTTTCAACGTTGATACTGAAATGTTGTTGTGCCCCGTGTCGCCTGGTTGTTGTTGGTTTTTCTAATGTTCACAGAAACCAATCATGCATTATGACCACACCGTCCTTTGAAAATGTGTCTCCCACCCTCTCCAGCGGTTGTGCGTTGCATATGCGACGACATGTTCCTATGCAAAAATCACTCGTTGAAACGTATTCGCGATCTTCCTTGAAAGTTTGTCTAAATCTTTTTGATTCACTCTGTAAATTGCTACTTAAACTATTATCTCCAAATGAAGAGAGAAATGAATTAACATGCAGTTCAGTTAGACTAACGACCCAATTTGAATCTGTCTATATAGTGGCGACTCAGTAAAATTTGGTGGTCAAATTTTATTTAACGATTTCAACTCTAACGATTATTACTCATTCACAATTTTAATTAATGATTTTAACTCTTTGTATACATCGTACAAAAAAGTAATAACACAATGTAAGTTACACAATCTCAACTGCTGAATGAAGGAAAAGGTATAACAAATTGATCTAGAAACGAAAAATTTCAACTTTAGGCCAAATGCTCAAGCTATAATTAATGGCAGTTCAACTTGACAGCATGGGGAAATCTTCACTATGTATCATTGAGCCCATTTAAATAGTCCTGAATATGATTTAAAATAAATTCGTGCATATAACATAATACGGTTTTCAACTCAAGTAATCAATATTCTATGTAACAAAACTTTATGCATAAAGCGAAAGTAATTTTATTTCATACAGCTATTTACTTAGCCTTAAAACATTATGACGTCATTTACTGGTGATGCGGTCTTTAGTAGGTTTCAGCATACTGTCAGGTTTAGTTGCAAAAGACTTAGGGGTCTATTCTGGTACCCACGGTTGGGTTGGGTTCCGCACGTTAACAACGGAACCCAACCGAACTCCCAACTTAACCAGTACCGAATAGACCCCCTTCATGATATATGCCCTACTCCGACATTGATTAAGACTGGTGTGTGCGCTCCCAGGCGCTGGACTTCCAGTCTCATCTGCACAATAGACACATCCCCTTACCTTTCTTGTTGGCGGTCCTTCAAACACCGGGACGCAAATAGGCATTCTGTACTCGAGCAGAGCACCATTGTAACTTTGGAGGGCTCTGATTGGACAAGAGAATCTGACGTCACTCTTCTGCACATCGCATCAACAGTGAGACACGCGTATCTTGTTTAGAGTTCTTCCATATTCTTCTATCCATGAATACAGATCGGAAACACTTTTAAGGTTGCTTCGAACGATGGTTTCATCTTCAACAATTTTAACAACTTCGTTTACAAAAGAAGGGGGAAGATTGGAATTCTGAATTTGGAATTCCATGGCGTATTATACAAAGAACATTTCGCCATCGCTAGTTGAAAGAATAAGTCAGAGCGTGGTCAAAGGTAAACAAACAACAAAGCATAGTTCCCTCAGATTCGCTAGTCCAATCAGAGCCCTCCAAAGTTAAAATGGTGCTCTGCTCGAGTACAGTATGCCTATATGCCACCGGGACCCTCTTTTGGCGGGCTACTTACTGCTTTTCATTACCGACTTTCATCTACCGATTGCACCCTAGGCAACATTCCTAAACAGGTGGCTTTTGTGCTGCCAAGTGTGTTCCCGTGAGAGCACAAATGGGTTGGCCTTCTCGGTTGCAATATAAGATCTGGACGGAGAAACTACAGAGGAGATGAGATCCCGACAGCCAAACTGGTGGTCGCATTCAACGAAGGTCCGATTTGGACAGTTTAGCGAAACCCGCTAATTATTTTCTGATCAGTGAATGGACACCCCGCCTTGGGGCTTAATTTGTTATGTTATTATTAATCTTGAATTATTAAATTTGCATATATCTCTATATTTACTCCAGAAGAATTCTCAATAAATTATGTTAAAATTTAACAAAGCTGTAATGTTCTTTTAAGCATAACTGCAAGACGCAAGACATCAGTTACACCCTTGATTAGACAATTTAAGCAGCTAAAAGTAGCATTTATCAGAGGCAACTGAAACTTCGTAACCAACATAACTCTTGTGTTTTGCAGACCTTCTCCTAAAAAATTTTATAATTCTAAATCATAGTTAAGTACTCGTATTAACTACCATTTCAAATAACGTGTCAAAATTAAAGATGAACGTGCTAGTGAATTTAATTTTATGCAAACGCAAGCAGTTTAATTCCTCTGATCTTCTAAAGTTAATTTTCCACCTTGGTTAGTTCAATTAATACCCTGGTTAATTTTCTAACAATTGCAATAAAGCGCCAAAACGTATATATTATATCTGATTTGTTTCGAATAGAAGTATTTCCTATATTATATAAATGTGACGAATTGGTTCGAACTTGTATAAGGTTTAGCGTAAGCCTAATTCGATATCAGTTTCTTTTCTTCTCGCTTCGACTGCGATAAACTGAAAATTCTCAAGGGAACTAACTTATAGAACTCCATTGCATGACCTGATTACGTTAATTCATTCCATTTAGGTTTTAACACAGACTATGAGCACTCTTTTGCTTTGGGTTTCGGTAATACCAAGAACTCCATTTTTACTCTGTATCTTAAGGGAGTTGGAACACTAAGTCCGTTAACCCTAACCCTGCTTTTGATGTATCTTTTCTCAAAATCTGCTATAGATTCATGTTTGAAATTTTATATGCAAGTAAAGTACATCTTTCTCATTATACTGAAATGATTTTAAAAAAAATTCAAAAATTTATTTTTTACAATTTTTTTTGTGTCAGAACAAAAAATGTAAAATTGGCCATTTCGATTTACCTTTTCTCAAAATCTGCTAAAGATACATGTTTGAAACTTTTTATACAAGTAAAGTACACCTTTCTTATTATACTGAAATGAGCTTTTCAAAAAAACTCAAAACTTTATTTTTTACAATTTTTTTGTGTCAAAATAGGGTAAAATTTCACTATGTTTAATTAAATATTTTGTGAATTTATAAAAAATTAAAAATTAACCAAAAGCTCATTTCAGTATAATGAGAAAGGTGTACTTTACTTCCATAAAAAATTTTAAACATTTATCTATAACAGTTTTTGAGAGAAAGGTACATCGAAGTGGCCAATTTCACATTTTTTTTGGGCACAAAAAAATTTGCAAAAAATAAATTTCTGAATTTATTAAAAAAATAATTTCAGTAAAATGAGAAATATGTGCTTTATTTGTATAAAAAATTTCAAACATGAATCTATAACAGACTTTGAGAAAAGGTGCATCAAAGTGGCCAATTTAACATTTTCGGACTTAGGGTCCCAACTGCCCTTAAATGGTCATGTTGGAATCTAGAAAGTATTTTTAACTAGCGTAATTTAAATATGGAAAACTCCCGATTACAGAGACTGTATAAAAGAAATAAATCAAGTATGGTGTAAAACTGAGCTTTCCTTAACTAAAAATCATTATCTTACATATACAGCAAAACCTTATTGGTAAGTTCAAGGGACTGCTCCAAGACGAAGTATTATTGTGTCTCGGTTCAAAATGCTATAAATGCTTTAGTTGTACAGTGATATACTTTTGAATGAGATTTCATACTAGTTTTAGTATAATTTTATGCTTCTAATTCCATACAGTATTAATAGAAATAAAAATATTTTGAAATCTTAAAAATTCAAAATTTTTTTCTAAAAGTTGAACAACACGAAGTAAAGTTAAAGTGTTTTTGACTTGCATAAGCCATGAGGTCATGACGATACAAAATGTTTACGACCTCACCCCCCTCTCTAGACCAAAATCCTGGATTCGCCACTGGATATAGCAAAATCCAATTCTTATGATTGGATATATTGTGATATTTTAGATTATTTTATTGCAGCAGATAAAGAAAAGATTATCTTTATTGTAATAGTTCTTCTCGGGGTTTTTCTTTCTCTTTGGGGGAAGTTTTCAAGTAAATAAATTTTTCCATGCATATAAACGAGAAATTGCCGTTTTAATGGGAAGCAATATTGAGCTTACTTTGCTAATTTAGTATTCTCTAGAGTCCATCCCAAGTCCATCCCAGGCGATGACTCTTAATCAAATAATAATAATAAAAAAATAAAAGCGGATTGAATTGCAATTCTGAACAGCTGAGCTAGAAAATCATAATATTTTATAGCATCACATTCTTTGAGATCCGAAGTGTGATGAATAACTGCCGTCAGACGATTTATAATTTTTATGCCAAAATGAATAGAAAATACAGAATTATGACAGCCGGAGATTAAATGATGCGTTATTTTGTTTACAAAGTAGTAACTGTCACTTATCTTTAGAGAATCTATAGATAAAGTGACACGAATATGCTTTCTATATTCGAAGTAAAAGTTAATATTTAATGATAATTTGAAAAGAAGGAAAAAAAATTTAAAATATCGCTGAAATAAGTAATTTAAGCAAAAGTTAATAATAGTGAAAATAAATCATCTCGTTTCTCTGTTTAACCAAACGATGATCTTGCAGCAAAAGTTTTGAGAGGTTCTACAGTGGATTCATTTCTAAGCGCAGAATGTAGAACTCTTCAGTTACTCTGCAAACGATTATCATGGTCATTAGCCTTTCAGAGGATCTGGCAACAGCATCAGTTCCGCTGAGATAACGGCGCCATTTTCCTTCCTAAAAATGGACGCGTTCTTGTAAAGGAGATGATTAAAACGCATTTTATCTGCGCATCGCGCAAAGATAAGGCAGCGAACATTAATTCATTACAGCGTAATGAGCGTCCAATTGTTCAGCTGGCTTCCCTCCCAGCCTGCTCTTCAACTCATTGCATTTCTGAGCAGTTTCTGCCATCTTTTCGAGCTTAGTGGCACTTTTGTAATGACATGCTTGGAATCTCTAGCTGATATGAGCTCTAAGATAATTTAAAACCTTTAGATGGTCTTTTTTTTCGGCTAAAAATTGAAAATCAAAGTGATTTGAAAACGATTTGGTTCAAACAAGATACTTGTTATTTGTCCATCTTTTTCAGTGTACAATGCTGTGAGAAGAATAAATTTGCAGAATATAGAAATAAGTTTGAATTGATAGATTCAAATGATTTTTTTAAAACTCCGGTATAAGACAGGACGTATGGACATCATAATTTTGAGCCATAATCAGATGATGAAATACGAGTTAAATCGGAGACTTCCTCTGATCGACCTTATTAAAATGCTACATTACATCAACAACAATATATCTGAGCCAAGAAAAATGTAATGTTCAATATCTTTCATTCGCAATGAAGATTCGAAATTTCGATCTTGTATTAATCCTCCGACTGCTTATACCGCGGGTTGGAGTAAGTCAATTCTCTGCTGCATCTTGCGATTTTCTCAAGTTATTGTGTTTACTTCGAACTATTACAGCGATGAATCATACTATACTAATAACGCCTTGCATATACATCAAATGTGCTTCGCTCAACCGTATTTCAACATGTTTGCGAACGTTGCATCTAATTAGCGATCGTCGGTCAGAGGTTTAACAAATCTCTGTGCTAAAGAAACCTAATAAAATTGATCTAATGCTTCCGCATATTAAATTATCTACTAAATCAAAATTCAAGGTGAAAGGATTTCGGACTTTTTAATTTGAAAACAAACAAATAAAGCAATTGATTTAAAAATAACATAGAACATACACTATATGATCAAAAGTATTTGAACACTTTCGGATTTTCACATTTTTTAGAATTTCTCCGGAAAGGCTAGACCAACTCCCTTTGAACTTCGACCATGTAAAGGATAAACTCCAACTCACATTTTACAGTGAAGATTTGGTCACGAAGGCATTTAGGGGGCCGACCAGAAATTGATGCAGAAGAAAAAAAATCTGGGCTCACCACGTTACACAGAAAGCTGATAAAGATTTACAAATTTCTTCAATGGTTTTGCTTAATATGCACATTGCTTGCATGCCTTTTCATAAAAAATGAATATTCTGAAAGCTATAAAGGTTTTCTTAGAATTTCCAAAATTTTCCCGCATGTGTTTTGCTTATAACATGCAATTTCCCACCAAATTATACGAAACTTACTGAAAAAGTGACAATATGTTAGAAAAGTATTGTGTAAAAATTTGGAATAAATATTTTGAAGATTAGAGGAAATATGAGTAAAATTTGGAAGCCATATATATAGGATAACTTATGTAAAAATTTTAGTTGAATATCTTTAGGATTTAGAAATATATCGGCATTTCAATGAGCAGAAATTCTGCTTCCTTCTAAGAGAAACAAAATGATGAGGGTTTTTCCACAAATTGATATTTTTTAAACTTTAATCTTCGGATAGTAATCATCGAACTGCAATTTAAATTATGAATTTTATTTATAAGTACGCCTCGGTATTCAGCATATTCAATCTTTATTAAATTCTATAAAATTATTTGAAAATTCAAGTTTAAAAATATTTATTTGTGGAAAAACCGTCATCATTTTGTTTCTCTTAGAGAGAAGAAGAAATTCTGCTGACTGCAATGCCGGTATCTTTCTAAATCTTAGTGGTATTGAACTAAAATTTTCATATAAGTTGGCTATATATCTGGCTTTGACTTTGTGAAAGAAAAAATACGCTCGCGCATGCGCAGTAAAAAAAAGTATTTATTCCCAATTTTTACAAAATGCTTTTCTAACACATTGTCACTTCTTCAGAAAGTTTCGTATAATTTGGTGAAAAACTCAGCTTGTTATAAGCAAAAAACATGCAGGAAAATTTGGGATTTTTTAAGAAAACCTTTATATCTTCCAGAATATTCTTTCTATTTTTACAATCATGTAAGCAATGTGCATATTAAGAAAAACTATTGAAGAAATTTGTAAATCATTATCAGCTTTCTGTGGAACAGGGCGAGCACATTTTCTTTTCTTCTACATCAATTTCTGGTCGGCTCTCTAAAGGCCTTCGTGACCGAATCTTCACTGTAAAATGTGATTTGGAGTTTATCCTTTACGTGGTCGAAGTTGAAAAGTAGTTGGTCTCACCTTTCCGGAGAAATTCTAAAAAATGTGAAAATCCGAAAGTGTCCGGATACTTTTGATCATATAGTGCATCTTAGCAGAAACGAAGCTGGATCAATGCGGATGTCAAAATTAACCCTCCAGCCGTTAGACTTTCAGATTGATAAGTTTAACTCAATTGTCACGGTAAAAGAGAAGGTTATTCTTCAAGTTGTGAAGTTTTGGACAAAAGGATTTCAACCCCCTTTTGTTGTCATTTTCGAGCCCTAGGGGTCTATTAGTCCTGTTATCGTTCAGCAGTGACAGATGACTTTTAACCCTCTTTCTTTGTGACAGAATCCTTTGTTAGAAGACCCTTCTTTGAGTATTCTCAGAAAAGTTGGTCAAACTGACCCTCCGCTGACCACAGACACTCCCCCTCATTATGTCGCCGCTTGGCACCTGGGGGAAGAGAAAAACCTGTGGAAGGAAAATCTCGGGTCTGACACTTATACGGAACTTTTCTTTCCCGAGACAGCCTCGGGTCTGCCGTTATCAGAGGAAAAAAGTTCACTCAGATATCTCGGGCCTGACGCTAGAAGGGTTAATATGGATTTTGACCAGACAAAAATAATCTCCAGAAAGCAATCCGGAAATTAAGCGATAACTTCCTTTTTTCTGCTGATATTGACAAAATGATATGCTAGCCATTCATTTTAGTGAACTTTTCATAATCAAACCATCATCTTACAGAAAAAGGAATTTGATTTCCTTCCCAAAAGCATATATCAAAAATTAACAGTGTTAAACTAATGCAATTTGAAAGCCTCTTTTTGACGGATTTTACCCAAAATTTGATACGGACCTACATTCATGACGATAAAACTGTGTACCAAATTTTATCCATCTAGCTATTCAAGTTTTTGAGTTACAGTGTTCACATGACCGCGGACATACAGACATACAGACTTCCCGTTGACGGATTTTGTCCAAAATTTGATAGAAACCTACAAATTATGTTTAAAGACCACATACCAAATTTCATCCCCGTAGCTCAAATAGTTTTCGATTTATCGTGTTCACAGACAGACATAATTCCAAAATTGTGTTTTTCGTACTCAGGGAGGTCTAAAACGTGGAGATTCGTCAAAATCTCGAGTTCGAATTTTTTGACGATTTCAATACTTTCTCTTTGTATACTTTGTATACGAGAAAATAAAAATGCGAACAAGTTGTCTTTTGTTCGATGTTTCAGCTTCAAATTCCCATAATTACTCATAATTTTTCTGAATTGTGTATTCTTTAAAAGCATTGGAGTATATCTCTGGCCACGATAAATAGTCTTTTTAAGAGCGGATGGTCCCTTACAGAGTTTTCCATTAAATGACTTTCTGTTTAGGATTGTTTGTGCTGTTTACTTTAACTTCAGACGAAGATAATGATGATTATGTTTGGAAGTGAACTAAATGGGTTAATTACTGTTCGAAACAAAACACTTTTCGAATTAGTTTTAGAAAAAGATTTTCTTTCCTAAATGTCTTAATTCTAAAGTAAAGCTTTTTTATTATCTTCCTGATACATTAATTCACATTGGAGTTCAATAAAAGCATTTAATTTGCACGAAATTATCGCCTTTTAGCAATTACTTCGAATCATCGATTATTCAGCGATACAAAAACCGTTTTAAAACATCAGCTGATATAATTTGAAACACAACTTTGCCTTTCAAAGAGGGGTTTCGAACTAATGTTCCTAATATGAAATCTGGAAATGGAATCTGTTATATTTAAATGGAAGAAATATTACGACAATTGCGTCAATCTAGCAACATTTCAGTTAAAAATATGAATATTTTCAGTATACAGTGCGTTTCAAAATTTCACGCACAAACTTTAAAAGAAGGCAGCGAATATCGATATGCCCCATCTCGGATAAGAAAGCGCAATCTAACATGTCACTCAAATGAGATAGAAGAAATACGAAGACACAGCAATAATTTTTATGAGGCGAATTTTATAGTATAAGAGTTTACTCTTAATAAGAGAATTAAAGAGTTTGTGAATTGGTAGACACAAAATAGAGTTTCACATCAGGGGAACTGGTTTGTTGAAAAAGCTGTTGGGCGAAACTGAAGGCATCTGAAAATGTTAGGTAATCCATGGTCTATCGATGATGTGAGGTTTGCAGCAATGAGATTGATCACAACTTTGAACGCTCTTTCGAAACTGTATTCTATGTGTCTAGAATATGTGGGACTGGTCAGTTTAATTTAATACACCGGTATACACTGCTTCCAGTATTGTGTTCTTGCTGTGAGTTTGCACTACAAATCAATTCGGTTATGCAATTTTTTAAACCTTCCAGCGGGCGCGCTTAAGCAAATTTTACGACATATCGTGCATCGTGTTACATATATATATATCGTGTTATTTTTACAAAAATAAATGCAACTTTTATTTATGCTATCTGTATTTATTAGCCTAATAGTAAACAAAGATTTTATAACAAAATTGCACTTAAATATATAAAATAACGATATAAATATGTAATAAGATGCACAATTCAAGTATCCCTTGCAAACGCGCGCCCGCTGGGAGGTTAAAAGTTCTGTGTAAAGAACTGAAACGCTACAATGGGTGACTATGTCTTGAAACAATTTGATTTCGGTTTAACATCCTTCCCAATTTTTCATTATGACACATTCCACAATTTGCACCTTCCTGATGAATAGTGATGAATAACTCTGAATTGATGAAATTTAGTTATATAGACCTTATATAACTGAACTTATATAAGGTACACAAATTTATACAAACAAATGAAAGCATTTAATACTATTTCTCAATGTGCTGCCTATTTTTTATCTGAAGAAATGTTCGGTGGAAAATTTCTAGTAATTTTTCCCTAAGATGGAATTTTATAACATAGGACTACTTTCCTCCCATTGGGGTCTCAGGAAACAATTTGATTCACACGCCAAAACGCCACAAAACTTGGTATGGGAGATCCTCTATATCTCTGTAACTACATATGTTCAAAACATAACTAATGTATTAATTTAGAGATATAGGGTAGCAACAGAAGTTACAAAAAGCAAATTGAAAATCGTAATTGTAGTTCAGCGACTACAGAGTCGCAAAGTTGGGCAAAAATACACATGAATTGGTAACGCGTTCCTTTATATCTCGGTAAGTACATATGCTAAAAACATAACTAATGTCTTCTTTTAGAGATAAAGGGTAACAACAGAAGTTAGGAAAAAAACCTTAAATTTAAAAACTTACGAGAAAATTCGAGAAACAAAAGACTCAAGAGAGTAAAGTAGTCCTACGCCTTTTACATCAGCGGCCAGTTTGAAAAGACAGCCTCCCGTCATTTTTTAAAATCCTTTCTTATGATGGAAACCAGGCGAAAATAAAAGAGGATTTAGAGATTATTTTAGACTTTATTTCCATTTTTCCCATAAATGTATCGCTGAATATGAGACTGTGAAATAAAAAGCTCAAGAAATCAATAGACTTAAAATTGATTCATCATAAATTGATGATATTCGGATTATTCGTGAAGATTC
>BGPR01007612.1:0-15426 GCA_013235015.1 Araneus ventricosus
TTTTTTGAGATTGTTATGAATGTCTAGTTTTGAAAATTCTTGCATGTGTGTCAATAATATATGTGTATTCATGTGAAAAAGGTAACTTAATAAATTAATTAGGTTTAAAATTTGGCTTTGTTTTCCTTGTCAATATGTAAGCACTGAGAAAGAAAGTATTAAGTGTCAGTGTTATTGCGGGTTTTGGATTTTTTCTAAAATTTAACACAACGCTTTGGGTTAATCACTTTTCTAATTTATATTTTGGTAATTATGAATGTTATTAAAGGATATTTGAGATAGAATTTGGGTTGAAAATGCATCTTATGCCTGTTGCAAAAATTTCATTAAGTGGTGATATTGAACAGTAGTTGTGAAATTGTTTGATATTAATTGATGTTAGGGTTATGAGATTTTAAGATTACTGATTTGTATGATGTTCATCACGAGATTAAGTAGCTGTAAAATTTGAACTAATTAAGCAACAGGTGTAGTAACATTCTAAACTACTGAAACTTCTAGTTTTTGTGTGAGTAAATGATATAATAGAGATTCTTAAAATCCTTAATCTAATGATTTGTTAGTAATACTTGAATGCTTTTGAATCAATCAAAGGATCTCTAGAAAATTTTAATTTGGTTATGCTTTTGTAATTTGAGGAATTGCGAATTACCTTTTTGAGTTACTGTAGTGGAGTATATGATTTTGGATATAGAGTAGATGTAAACAAACAATCTATTGATTCTTCTAAAACAGTAAACAAAGGTCAAAAATCAAAAGATCATCACAATACTAGTCAACTCGCGAGTAAACTGCTATTTCATGGAATCTTATTATAGGCAATCAAAGCATTCAAGCTGTAACAAGCTATTCAGCACTCACTTGCTCTTTTCATTTATTTTTTTCTGGATTCCTTATATATTAATGTATACTCAGAAAAATATTTCATCAACATTCATTGGTAAATAAGGCAGACAGTTTATTTTCTATGAAAGATTCAATTGCGTTTGCTAGGCCTAACCGATAAAAAACGTGAAATTTTGAAAAATTTTAACAGGCTGTAAATCCTAAACTATTTGGGGTTCAGCAAAAATTTTTTTGTATGGTTACTTAAAATCCATAAAAGGAATAAAAATGCCAGGTTTTATCAAAATCGGTGACCATGGGTGTCATCCTTTTTTTTTTTTTTGACATGGAGTTTGAGTTTGATGGAGTTTACTGGCGCAAAAACCATTTTTGACATGGAAACGACCCTCCTTGTCTTGAGAAACATATGAAGCCAGAGGCCAGTTCTTCACATCCCAGAATAATGTGGTTAATTTTCTTTTTGGCATTTGAATGGTTCCAAAGAATTTTCATTCAGAAATTTGCCCGGAATTTCTCTTCAAACCAATGTATGATTTATATATATAGTTGTTGTAAATTAATAATGGTACATTGATTTCTTTTTTCACAGGTGCTGAGAGAAATAATAGCATGTTTTCAGCAGCAACAGAAGTAGAAATTCAGGAAATAACTAAAAAATGGTTTATGCATGCAAAAGATAGAGATGGAAGAAGAAACCTTCGAGCAAGTTTAATACAAACATAAATTCATAAGTGAAAGTGTGAAATGATTGTAAATATAAATGTGTAAAATAAAAGTGTAATGTTTACTTTTTGCAATTCTTTTTTTTAATCTTTCTAGAAAAATACAGATTTATACACATCTTGAGTGCAATACTGGAATGTTTACTGCTGTGTAAAGACTGAAAAAAGTTATTGGAAGGAAAGAATAGGATTAGTTTATTAATTTACATAATTGTGCATATCGCACCTTGAATGCAAGAGGGCCGCAAGTGCGAAAATTTGGAATTCTGTTTCTCTTGTTTCTGCTCATTTAAATTTAAAAACAAAAATGTGTAGTACTTCTGGCTCTATTACATTCAATACAGAATTTTTGCACTTGTGGCTCTCTTGCATTCAAGGTGCAATATGATAAAATTTGTTGGTTATTGTTTTTGATCTTCTAAAGAGATCATGTAAAGGAGAAAATTATTCATTTTGTCCAGAATGCGGTACTAATTTCAACATTGCCCACACTGATAGGTGCAACATTTCAAAGAGTATAAATATGCTGCTAAAAATAGTAAAAGCAATAAAATAGTTTTTTCGGAAGAAGCGGAACGATTTAAAAGTTATCTGTGCAAAATGTCTTCACTTGAATATAAAAATTGTTAAAAATTCCAATTTTTTTCAATGTGCATAAATTTTCCTTGTATAAAACTTGTTTATGCTTAAAGCTTTGTTTGTACGTTAAAAACATATTGGTTCTTTGAAGTGGTGGCCATATAGGGTGCGAGGAGGCCACGGGACATATTGGCCTCCGACAGGGGACTGAAAATAAACATTTTTTACTAGCAAAAAATATATTTATAAGGAATTATGCCAACCATAATATTATAGATGATTTACAATTTTTATCATGAGTTAAAGCTTATCAAATTTTAAAATTTATTGTTCATGGAGCTTTGCAGCTTATAAGTAACACATTAAACCACAAAATGTTATGCCCAATACTCCATGTAAGCGAAAGAAAAAGCAGATAAATTTGATTGAAGCATCAAATTAAAAATTGTCTGCATCACAGAAACTTTATTTTAATAATTTTATGAACTAGAACATAAAGGTTTTTCTTTCCGAAAAAGTAAAAATCTTTTTTACTATATTTTAGTGAGTCATCGGTGGAGAGTTCATAATAAATATGTCATAAATCAGCTGTTAAATTTTGGAAAGTTTTGTCATACTAACTTTGAATTTAAAGTATCACAATTTCCCTAATTACAATTTGATTCCTAATTATAATTTGTTAAATAGCTGGAAAAGTGAATGATGCAAAGCGTCATGCAATATTTTTTGAGGAGGGCCCCCTAAAACATTTTGCGGGGGGGGGGGGAATTTGATAGCCCCCCCAGGGGTCCTTTGGAAGGGAAAAAAAAAAATATTAATAATTGGGTATTTTTTGATGTCCTTGTGCTTATTGAAGGGAATATAATAACATAAAAATATAATAACATTTTGTATGAATAGCTTTAATGACTATATATATAAATTCTTATGGGACCATTCTTAAGTGAGCTAGTTATTCTTAGATATGGTATGGCATTTTCTAAAAAAATCATTTGGATTGAATCAGCATAATCCAAAATAAACAACAAGAATATATGAAAAAAACTTTTCTCCAAAAATCCTAATTCCCCCCCCCTGGTTTTTCATATTTCTTATAAAAAGTTTCATATAATTTCAAAAATAATCTCTCACGAAATGATTTTTAAGAAAATGAAAATTAGGACTTCTAATTATATTTTAAATAAAACATTTCATCCTAGAACTTCGTAGTATAGATAATAATTTGTGCAGTCAGTATTAGAAGCCGAAATTGCGTAGAAACTACGGAGAATCCATAGTAGTTTGAGTCTTTGGTAGTCTTAAATTTTAAAAAATAGATTTATCAGAAGATACCTGAATTCCGGTATTAAGGATGAAGAAAATACCGGAATTACGGTATAATATAAAACAATCACCCCTGTTATTGCCAAAACTTTTCCAACCTAAAATTTACTGTCCATCTTTTTAATTAAAAAAACCAACCATTTATTTGAACAACCAATTTTTCATCGTACACACATCCAAATCTGTTTGTATATTCATCTAAAAGTTATCGGAAATTCATCGCCATGAAACCGCACTGCTCGGTTTCCTAACGTATCGGCTAGCACAACTCATCCGATATCGATGATCGGCTGATCTATGGCGAAAGGCCTTTCAATGGCCGATGACATTTTGCTACTAGGGGTGTAAGATGTTGAAATCTTTTCTGCTGTGGAGATGGTGTTATTTGTTTTAGAAGTAGAAACTTTCTTCACCTTTTTTTTTGTTTGTAACCAGTGCGAAATTAGTTAAGTCAGGCGAGGCCAAAGCTTCTTCACTGACCAGAGCAACATATGGAGAAGAAGAAATTGGGAAGTTGGTTATAGGAAGAGATGCTCTTGCAATAGAATCAGGTGGTTTAGAATTAGAAATAACAGATATCAGGATTTTTTTGGACAGAGGGTGCAGAAATTGATTTGTTTGCGACAGAAACGTAACTATGTCCGGGTGTAGGCGTCTGGGATTTCACAAGTTTCCTTGCTTCTGGATACGAGATTTGTTTTTTTATTTTTGTGGTTATAATTTCTTTTTCCTGTTTCCAGACAACGAAGTGTGCTCCCCCTTGCAGTTAACACACTTTTCTGTTCGGGTGCAGCCAGTGCTTTCATGTCTGACTTTTGCACAACGGGCGCAGGTCAGTGCCCCGCGGCAAGAAGTTTTCGAATGACCGAAACGTTGGCACTGTAAACAGCGTAGTGGGTTCGGTATATATGCCCTAACTGAAAGGCGCATATATCCTGCATTAATATGTTCTGGTAATTTGTCGGAGTCAAAAGTTAGTATAAAGTGCTTTGTATTTAGGAGCTGGCCATCTCTCCGCATTAATATACGCCGTACATGGCTCACCCCTGACCTTGCAATTCTTTAAGGATTTCTCCTGTTGGAACATTGAGCAATTCTCCGCAGGTTGTAACTCCCTTGGAGGAATTCAAAGATGCATGTGGAGAGACAGTTATTGGAATAGTAGAAAAATTTTTAAGTTTCACTATTTGTTGCGATTGTTTCCGAGAGTGGACTTCGACCAGCAAGTCGCCAGATCGAAGCTTTTTAGTGGATTTCACCACACCGACAGCTGCGGTAATGGCTTTTTCAACTAAGAAAGGTGATACAGTATGAAAGGTTTCATTAGAAGTAGAGTTTAGCTTTATCAAAAAAAGTTTGGAAAATTTGTTATAGTTGAAGAAGGGGATGCAATTTGTTGGCCACTTAAGGGACCAGACTTACTTTTGCCCATACGACATTCGTAGAGATTCAGGCCCGACGGCACCGCCCACCACGGAGCCCAACAAGGGAAGGCAGCCACCAGCTCTTTGGATTCCCAGCCTCGGCGCTTAACTTGGTACTAGCCGGAACCTATACGCCCAAGGTCACCCCCATGGTCAGTGACCACCCTTAACGCCAAGCCCAAGGAGTTACCCCTTCGCTTGATCCCCTTGAGCAAACCAGCCAAATGGCTAGGATACCGGCCGATTGATACACCGGGGACCGAAATGTACCACCCGTCTAATGGATCGCCACGCACGGCCAACACGTGGGGGTATATTGCTGTCCATGAGAAGCAGGCAGCAAACAGAGTGGCTACAGCTTCTCATAGAGCTCCCTCGCCTACCCTTGAGGGAAGGAAGAGAAAAGCAGAAACTCAAAAGGAAGGCAAAAACTTGAAAGGAGATCAGACACTAGGGTACCTCGGGGTTGTGAATCCCGTCACACCTGAAAAAGATGTTCCCCTGAGGGGATACAGCAGGCTGAAGACGATTGGATAAACTCGTGTAAGTTGTCAAAAGTTGACATGGAAGAAAAAACAGTCAACCGAATCTTACATAGAGATTTATATTTAAAGCATGCCCTGAAACCTGATGCTTACCTATGGTTCGGACAAGACTGTGTAGATCTAGCAAGATCTCTCTACGCACAAGAAAAATGCACCTATTTCGGTGAAAGGAAAGAAAAATTCCATGGAAAAATATTTGAAGCCATGCTTAAGTTGGTTGACAGTAATGAAGCCGAATTCAAGAAACATACTTAAAACTTTACAACGTTATCATAAGACACATGTGCGGATTATTTACAGGCGGCAGCTGATGCCTTTGAAAATGAAGATTTTAATTTTGAAAACTTACTGAAGCATTGTATATTTCAGGCCAAGATGGACACATTTTTTGAAATAAATTTTGTTGAAGATGCAGCTCATTTTGATGCACTCCGGATTGCCAAGACAGTGTTTGACACCAGAGAAAGACATGGCAAAGTACACTTCATGGACGAACTAGCAAGAGAAGCCAAAGATTTTATTGAAAAATAAATTAATGTGAAGTTTTCATTTTGTATTCAAAATCAAGAAAACTTATATAAAGTGTTTGAATTCTTTGTATGTTGTTTACTGCTACATTTAGCTTTTGGTGGATTTGGTGCCAATATTTTATTTGTATAATGTGTTTTAAAATGTGTGTTACACCATACATTGATTTTTTTTTTGTAAAAGATTTGTATTTTTACAATATTTTTAGGAAATAATTTGTATTTTAGGAAATTGTGTATGCTTATTAATGCTGCGTTTAGCTTTTTGGTGTGAATATTTTGTTTGTATAATGTATTTTAAAATGTTTATACCATACGTTCAGTTTTTTTTGTAAAAGATTTAAATCAATCTGTATATTTACCTTAATCACTTTTGGAATATCCTTTTAGTTTACTAAATGTTACATACTTAGCCAAGTCACATAGTAGGTATTCCAATAGTGAAATTCAAATCTGCTTTTTAATCAGTTTATTACTGTAAATTGATGAAAAAGAATGTTCACTTTACTTTTTTTATTGTTAATTATCTTACCATTAAAAAAGTGAACAAGCTCATCTTGATAATATTGTAAATGCATCTATACATTTTTGTCAATAACTTGTTTATGTATGTATTTTTCAATTCTCTATTTTACTTTGTAGTAATAATTTGTATTTGTTTCCACTTGTAGAAAATAAACAAAATTGGGCTAGTTCCAAATGGATTGGCACAATGGTAGTCTAATGGTATTTGGCTATTATTGAGCTTTATCTTTTAGGACAAAGCCCCTTTTCTGATGCTCCGAGGAAATGCTGAAGGCTTTTACTCAGGAGAGTAAATATTGCTGCCAAGATGTGTCATTGTTAGATGTGTGTGCCATCAACTCATTGCTGCCGACGCATGCAGCCGATTCTGGTAGTATTTTTGCCTTCACTATTATTAATTTAAATTTTAAATATTTATGTATGAGAGTATTATACATTGCAATATAAAAAAATTCTTTTACGAGTCTTGTTTTTATACCTATTTCTTAATTAGTTAAACTTGGACATTAGATGTAACAATTGTTAATTATTTGATTGTTCCTATATTTCTAAAGGTCTGTAGGAAATGTATACATTACTATTGAAATTCCTCAAAATGTGAATCAATCATCAGAAATATTTTTAATGTATGATAAAACTGGTTATTGAAAAGAATATTCTTGCCTGATGTCCATTAGGTTCTGGTATTGTTTACTAAGATTTTGTTTCCCATGAAATTGTTTCCGTAAATAAGATTGCTATTGATGTAATCAGAAAATATAAAAAAAAAATAAGTTTAAAGTAATTTGAAAAATTTCAAAAGTATTTCTAATTGCTTTTAAGTCATTTTAAATTCTCTGGTTGGAAACATTTTACATTGCTTTAATTCAAATTTGTTTTCAGCAAAAGCATATTAATATTCATAAGCGTTCAGCTTGTAGATGTTTACTGCTTTTATCCTATTTAACATTATAATTCGTAAACCCGTTTTTGGATATATTTCTATAAACTTTTTACAGTTAATGATATGATATTCTAATTTATTAAATGTGTTTTTCATATTAGTTTTGTTGAATTTTTTTGTGTAAGAACTTTTTGATAATCTGAAATTCTTAATTTTTTTTCACTAACATTTACCATTTTCAAGAAAAAAAAATTCTACAATTTATTTTACGTTCAATATGTTCATGGATTCTTGATGCAAGGCTTCACCCATGTATATTTTATCATGATTTTGCATCGTTTCGACTATAGCAAATAAATACTTTAAGATCCCTGTTGTATATACATTTAATAGTTATTTTAAAAATAAACTTATCAAACTTTACTGATATTTGAGAGGCAATCTTTAATCTATTTATACAAATATGTTTCAAGCTTGTTTATATAATTATTCAAGAATAAATTTATATAGCAAGTGTGTTAATATAGGTACTTGAAAATCTATAAAAATTGATTTGAAAGAACCGAGGAAGTGCATAGATTCATTTTTCTCAAGCTGCTTACATTTTCAAATAAAATGTTTCAAAGATACTTGGCCCATTATTACCTTTGCTTGAAATAACAGTTTTAAGTTTTCAAGTTGAGAGTGAGGTAATGAATTAATTTAGAACTCGGCTAAGATATTTTAATGCCTAATGTGCGGAAAATAATCTAGAAATTTTTCAACTAGATTTTATCATGGCCTATGTCCACGGTGATCTTGATGAGGAAATTTTTATGGAACAGGTTGATCATTTCATTTACCAGAAACACCCCGATTATGTGTATAGACTACAAAGATCTCCCTATGACCCAAAACAGACTGGTGGGCAGTGGTTTTGTAAGTTAGACAAAAAACTTAAATCTTTTGGTTTAAATCCACTAACTTCTGATAAATGGGTTTATAAATTAAACTCTAAAGGCGAGTTAATTGTAATTATTTATGTCGATAATTTAATTTGTTGTCAAATGAGTTTGCAATTAAAGACCTGGGAAAGCTAAATTTTTGTTTAGAAATAGATGTTTCATAAAATGTCAAAAATGGTCAAATTACCATGTCTCAGAGTAAATACATTGATAATACTAGAGAAATCTCAAGTATTTACTAGAGAAATTTAACATGCAAGATGCTAAGACAATGAAAACACCTTTGGACCCTAGTTGGTTGTGTGAGGTTTAATGGCGCAAGAGCCATTTTTGGCTAAACTGCGCCAAACGTATGGTAGATAAGCAGGAACACGGTAATAAAATATATGGTGTTACATTAAGAGGTAAATAAAATTCTAAAATAAATTTGAAATCCATAGTTGCATATGAAAAGGTAAAATTACGTTACCAAAAATGGATAGATGAACGATGAAAAAAGATAAAAAAAAATGGAAGTTTTAAAATATATCAGTTGTAAAATATGTCTAAAATATCACATGGTGGGTAAAGACCAAATAAAATTCCAAAGACGAAATCCATAGAGATAAAATGTTCAAAATATTAAAGGACAAAACAAGCAAGTTTAAAGAAAACAATTCAGCGTAGGTCGTTTGTTTTCAAAATATTATTAAGAAAAGCAAACAAATTACAAAACAGAGAAGCAATAATGTTACCTGTTTTTGTATTTGTTTGCCTTTCCAGGTTTGGAAGAGGGTGGAGGACTGAAAACTGCCGGTGTGTCTTCCAAGTCCTCGGACATGTTGTATTCTATGGTGTCCTCTTCTGATAAAGAGGACGAGCTCATCTCGGCGTCTGCATCAGATTCCCGAGATTGTAAAAGTATTTTCTCCAACGGAGGGAGAACAGCCATTGGTAGAAGCTCAGTGTCTACAGAAGCAGGTTTAGTCGTTGGAAAAGGTTTCAATGCAGATTGATGGGTAGATATGTTATCCTGTGTTGGAATAGGGTTAGTAACTTCAAGATGAGAGGTGGAGTAAAATTTTGCTAACTTTTCTGCTTTGGCGATTGTTTTATTTATTTTAGTAGGAGAGTTCCTTTTCAACCTTTTTTGGTTTGATACAAATTTAAAATCAGTGATGTCTGGCGAGACCAAAGCTTCTTCACTGACCGGAGCAACAGATGGAGAGGATGGAATTGGCAAGTTGGTTATTGAAGGAGATGCTTTTGCAGTAGAATCGGATGGTTTAGAACTAAGAATAGCAGAGACATTTGGACTTTTTTGGACGGATGGTGCAGAAAATGAATTTTTTGCTACAGAAACGTAACTATTTCCAGGTGTAGGTGTCTGTGATTTAACAAGTTTTGTTTCTTGATAAGATATCTGCTTTTTTTTATTTTTGTGGAGATTATTTCTTTCTCTTGTTGCAAGGCAAAACAGTTTCCAAAAAATGAAGTGTGTTCCCCCTTACAGTTAACACACTTCTCTGCACGGGTGCAATTAGTTCTTTCATGCCCGACTTCTGCACAACCGGCGCAGGTGAGTGTCCCGCGGCAAGAAGTTTTCGAATGTCCAAAACGTTGGCACTGGAAACAGCGGAGTGGGGTTGGGTATATATGTCCTGACAGAAAGGCGCATATATCCTGCCTTAATATTTTCTGGTAATTTGGCGGAGTCAAAAGTGAGGATTAGGTGCTTTGTATTTAGGAGCTGGCCATCCTTCCGTATTGATATACGCCGTACATGGCTCACCCCCTGACCTTGCAATTCTTTAAGGATGTCTTCTGTAGGAACATTAAGTAATTCTCAGCAGGAAATAACTCCCTTGGAGGAATTCAAAGTTGCATGTGGAGAGACATTTACTGGAATGTTGGAAAATGTTTGCACTTTCACTATTTGTTGCGATTGCTTCCGAGATTGATTTCTTGAGCACACCAGCCAAGTGGCTGGAATACCAGCCGATTGATAAACCGGGGACCGAAATGTACCACCCGTCTAATGGGTCGCCACGCACGGCCAACACGTGGGGGTAATTTGCAGTCCATGATTTGCAAGAAGCAAATAGAGAAGCAACTGCTTCTCATGGAGAGCTCCCTCGCCTACCCTCGAGGGAAAGCATCTGATATTTTAAAATTGACGCGATTCTTTTCAATGTTCATTTCATCCATTTTGGCATGATTTTATCTTTTCAGTGCAACTATAAATTTTAAATTTATTTGTAATTTATATTCACTTTTAATGAGGCTCACTAGCATATTTTATCACCGTGTGATCCCAAAATATCTACTCATGTGTGGCGTAGTTTATCAAAATGGCCTGTTATTAAACCCCAACCAACCCCCCCCCCCAAAATAAGTTTTAAATTAAATATTGCATGACGCTTTGCATCCATCACTTTCCAGCCATTTAACAAATTATAATTAGAATCAAATTGTGTTAGGGAAATTGTGATAATAAATTTCAAAGTTAGCAGACAAAACTTTCCAAAATTTAATTATTGATTTATGATATTTATTATGAACTCTCCAACTGATGACTCCTACTAAAATATAGTAAAAAGATTTTTTGCTTCTTTTCGGGAAAGAAGAAAACTTTATGTCTTCTAGAAGGCTCCAAATTATTAAAATAAAGTTTCTGCGATGCAGACAATTTTAATTTGAGTCACTGGGCCTTATCTGCTTTTTTCTGCATGAGGAAGCCATTGGGTAACATTTGTAGGTGGGTTTATCAGGTTACTATAAGCTGCAGCTCCACAATGCGAACAATAACTTTAAATTTGATAAGCTTTTAACCTAAGATAAAATTGTAACTCATCTATATTATATTATACCTTATATAAATATATTTTTGCTAGTAAAAAAATGTTTTATTTTCTAGTCCTGTCGAGGCTTATGTCCTGTATCCCTGCACTCTATATGCACAAAATACCTGGTTACTCAAAGAACCAATATGTTTTAATGCATGTAAACAAAGCTTTACATGCCCAAGTTTATATAAGAAAATTTATGCAAGATGAAAAAAATTGGAATTTTAAATAATTTTATATTCAAGAAGAGATCATGGATAACTTTAAATCGTTCCGCCTGGAAAAACTATTTATTGTTTTACACTATTTTAGCAGCACATTTATACTTTGAAAATGTTGTAGACCATCAGTGTGGGCAATGCTGAAATTAGTTCCATCTGGACAAAATGAATAATTTTCCCTATATGATCCTCTTTAGAAGATCAAAGCACAACCAAATTTTATCAGACAACCTTGAATGCAAATATATCACAAGTGCAAAATTGTATTGAATGTGGTTATTTCAGTACTTAATACTTTGTTTTAACTAAATGAGCAGAAACAAGAGTAGTCAGAATTCAAATTCTCACTTGCGGCCCTCTTGTATCCATGTATGATATGTCACTATGTAAATAATAAACTAATCCTATACTTTCCTTCCAATAACTTCCTTTTTTTCAGTCTTTACAGTAAAACATTCAGTATTGCACTCAAGAAGATGTGTATAACCTGTATTTTTTCTAGAAAAGATTTAAAAAAAGAATTGTAAAAAAGTAAAATTACACTTTTATTTTGAAGATTTATATTTACAATCATTTCACACTTTCACTTATGAATTTATGTTTGTATTAAACTTGTTCGAAGGTTTTCCCTCCATCTCATCTTTGCATGCATACATTTTTTAGTTGAGTTTGAATTTACTTCTGTTTAAGTTGCTGGAAAAGATGCATTATTTTCTCTAGCACCTGTGAAAAAAAAAGAAATCAATGTACCATTATTAATTATACAACAACTATATAGCAACTCATACATTTGTTTTGAAGAGGAAATTCCGGGCAAGTTTTTGAATGAAAATTCTTGGAACCATTCAAATGCCAAAAAAGAAATTAACCAAATTATTCTGGGATGAAGAACTACCTGGCTTCATATAAGCCAAGACAAGCGAGGGTCGTTTCCATGTCAAAAAATGGTTTTTGCGCCAGTAAACTCCCATCAAACTCCAACCCAGCGTCAAAAAAAGGATGACACCCATGGTCACTGATTTTGATAAAACTCTGTATTTTATTCCTTTATGATTTACAACTATATTAAAAAAATTTTATGAACCCCAAATAGTTTAGATTACAGCCTGTTAAAATTTTCTTTTCAAAATTGCCGTTTTTTATCAGAGTCAAATAGGGTCAGTAAACGTAATTGAATCTTTCATAGAAAATAAACGTCTGCCTTATTTACCAATGAATGTTGATGAAATATTTAGTACAGAATAATATATATGACCAAAATAAATGAAAAGCATAAAGAGAGCTGTTAGCTTGAATGTTTTGATTGCCTATAATAAGATTCCATGAAAGTTGCAGCGCTCACTTGAGTTGACTTGGTATTGTGACAGACATCTTTGATTTAATCTTTGTTTACTGTTAGAAGAATCAATAGACTGTTTGGATTAAAGATCTACTCTATATCAAAAATCATCATATACCCAGCCTCATAGTAATCTTCAAAAGGTAATTCACCTCAGCCTACAAAAGCATGTCCAAATTAAAAATTTTTCAGAGATCCTTGATCTAAAAGCATTCAAATAATAACAAAATCATTAGAGATTAAGGATTTTAAGAATCTCTTATTAGTATCATTTATCACACAAACTAGAAGTTTCAGTAGTTTAGAATGTTATTGCAATTTGTTGCTTAATTAGTTCAAATTTTACAGCTACTTAATCTGTGAGCTAGAACATCACAAATCATAATCTTAAAATCATAACCCAACATCAATTAATATCAAACAATTTCACAAATCTACTGTCTGCATCACCACTTAATGAAATTTTGCAACAGGCATAAGATGCATTTTCAACCCAAATTCTATCTCAAATATCCTTTAATAACACCATAACACAAAAAATATAAATGTTAGAAAAGTAGATTAACCAAAGCTACAAGTAAATTTAGAAAACTAAAACCAGCAATAACCTGGCACTTACTATTTCTTTCTCAGCTACATATTGACAAGGAAAACAAAGCCAAATTCTAAAACCAATTAAGTTACCTTTTTCGGTATGAATACAATATATGTTATTGACACATGCAAGAATTTTCAAACTAGACATTCATAACAATCTCTAAAAAACAAGAATAGTATTAGGTCGACCTTTCTCAAAACAGATATTTCTTAATTAATGTTCATTACCCATTCAATTACTAAAAATATCAATTTGTCATTCTTTGAAGTTCATATGAGTGGCCACCTCCAATTTAATTTCAGAGGACAAAATTCTTTAGAGATATCTCAACAATGCTATGTTTTATCAGTCTATTATAGTATGCATTCATAACATCATTACAACCACAATCATGTGTGTAATTTATTCATATGTAAAAAGATATTCTCACTTCCAAAGTATTTACAAGATTTGTAATATTTGTCAATGTACTCATTAATAGCAATATTTTAAATTTCTTTAGTACTTATCTAAAAATAATAATCATTTGCATGAATTTGTTCATACAGTCATTCAAAATGTTCAGTGAGAATATAAAAAAAAACGTTGAAAAGCACGATTTATGCCCATAGTCCTCTGATCATATTACATTTTCACACGACCACATGAGTAGGTTAATCTTAAATTTAATATTTTATCCCTAATACAATTTGGATATCTAAATTATTTTTTAATTTTCGACGTCTAATATTATATATTTATTTTCTTACAAAAATAAATCAATCCTGCCACAAAATAAAAAAAAAATCAAAACCTTCATGTGAAAACAAAAAGGAAAAAGAAGTTGTATTAGAGTATTACCTTTACAAACTAAACAAAATTCAAATTCTCAAGTATATAAAGCTTATTATACTAGTTTGTAAAATTGAATTTTATATCTTGCTCGCCAATATAAGGTAAACTGTATTTATTTTTCTATATTAGAGCTAACACTTCTCAATCTTTATATATGTTTGCTTAAACAAGTTAAAAACCTATATTAAACTTTTTTTCAGACTAGATTCTAGAGAATTAATATCTGTATTGAGTCGGTTTAATTCAAGGGAAGATCAAAGCACCCATATAGAAACAATAATGATTACAGAGGTTAAAAATAAAGTTAATATCTCATTTAGAGAAGAAAAATCTATCCATAAATGGGGGGTCAAAAGATTCATTTAACGCGGTATTCAGGCTTGCTTGTCTGGATGTTGATTTGTAGCCCTTTCAAAATAGCATCATCTGAAGGAAAAAGTCAATAGCGCATGACATTATTCAAAAGCTTTACCGCTGGGCCTCGCATTATTGTTCGTGTTCCCGCCGCGGTTGAATTAACGGGCGCACGATGAATTAGTGATTAAAGAAAAGTATTGATGTTTATTGTAGTATTGTGATACGAGCAATTTAAGCAACTTTTCCACGCTGCTGTTAACTGGGTATTGCTCATTGTCTGGAACCCTGTTCAGTGGCGACACCAGATATAGGTAAGGGCTCTCCTTTTTCAGAGACAGCCGTACCTCTCCGGGCGCTTTAGTAAAAAAGCAAAGAAATCAAACATGGTAGGCATTGACATCCACTGCTCGGTACAGCATCAAGTTCCGAAATGACATAATTCCTCGCCAACGATATCCCAGGGGAAAAAAATTGAACCTGCTAAAGGCTGCTGCTCATCAGGCACCCAGCCTCGCCCACTTGACACTCTCACCATCCTTCTCAAAAAAACACTCCTTCAAAATTCTACACCAGTTCAAGGAAAATCTTAAGATCTCACCCTCATCTCACCCAGTCTGTCTAAAGCACCTCAAACACCTTTAAATTCTTTGAAGATGGCTTACCAACTGAAGCAAGTCCCACAAAAGCCACAAACCTCAGACATCACACAAGACTTGACCTTCAAGAAACAGCACCCATCACACAACAAAATAAAAAACAAAACATGCCCCGCACTGCAAATGGAATAAACAGTCACTTCATACTATCAGAATATCATTGACTGCACTTTTTTTTGGTAAAACATCCCACATCCTGTCATGATTACGAAAAGAATTCAAATGAATTTTTCTAATGCGGTGTTTTTCTGCCCTAAAGGGGAAGGAATGTCTCCTCT
>BGPR01007612.1:15453-69885 GCA_013235015.1 Araneus ventricosus
TCTCAAGTTTGTTTGGAAGCCCAGAATTAAACTGCGCCCCAAAAAGGGTCAAAGGTTTCTCAACTCCCGAAATGCAGCTGCAAAAATGCGTGTGAAACAGAATTTTACCGACAATTTCTAAAAAGGACACCCACGGCTGTTTTTTTAAAAGTGGAGAGGAAAATATCTCGGGGGCCATGTGTTTTTCTTAAGCTTTGCAAGGTGGGAGGCGAGCTAGGCTTGAAAGGCGGGAATTCTATTCTGCTACAAAGGTTCATTGCACTCTGTTTTGAGGCCTATCCTTACTAAACTTTTACTTAAACCGAATTAAAAAATTTTCCTAAATAATAATTTTTTTTTGAATATTAAAAGAATAAGATAATTGATTTTGGATGAATAAAAATGAAAAAAAATTTATAGAAGAATTAACAATAAAAAAAATATAAGAGAAATAATTAATTTATATAACAGCATGGCTGCGTATCAGACTTCTAGAATTCCAACAGTCAATTTTAAATTTTATAAATAAAAAAAAATTCAATTAAGCTTTACATAATTCAATTTGAACTTCACAATAATACAGTTTAACTTTCACTCCTTTTTAGCATTTAACATATAAATATTCTAATTGACATTCAGTGACTCACTTAAACTTTACAACTTAGAATTCAGCAATTAATTATCCTAATTGACATTTAGTGATTTAACTAACTTTACAACAAATATTCTACGTCCCCGGGAAGAAAAATTTTTATGCAATAAAAATTTTTCTCGCAAAAAAAATGTCTGATGTAGCCAGCACAATAACAACAGAATTTGAAATTCACGAGCACAATAACACATCACGAGCACAATAACAATAATCCACGTAGTAACTAGCAATACATTTTCATTAAGATACGTTACATTAACAACAGGGGAATAACCCACTGAAAAGAGAATATATATAAGTATAAGGAGTATACAAAAGACGATAAAATTGCAATATCATGAAAAGGCTGAAAAATGTCTGAACTAGCTAAAATGCAGACATGGCAAAAACCCCGCAGAGTTTTCTGCAGGACTCATGATCCTGTACGTTTGAAAATTCAAAATTGACATCCCTAATAAAATAATAAAAACCCTCATCCCATATACTAAGTTTACGTGATAAAAATAAAATATGTTAATTATCCAATATTCATGTATATGAACACATGGACCAATAAACTCATACCACGGTGAATAGGAAACTATTAGCATCCAGAGAAAACTCACACTGATCCAATTACAAGAGAAGAAACATTTTCTCTATATTAAAACATAGAGCAACTAAAAAAACAAGTAATAAGAGAGAAATAAAAAACTTAAAATAATGATTCAATAAGGTAAACCATACCACCTAATTACCTCAAAATCACATGAGACTTGGAAATAAAATAACCTTACATATGTGTCAGACAATCTTCTCTATCCAACACACCTATCTGTGAATCAACAACATACTCAAAAAAAATTTAAGTCATTTACTTATGAAGCAATAAACTCCCCACAACATTTAAGTATCAAAACAGAAAACAAACCAACATGTAATCTACCATGAGTTACATTTGACTAAGAAGTAAAAATTCCTTTCCAGAAACTGTAAGAAGATACACATTTCAACGGAATATGATAAAAACTAACTAATCTATTCATTAACCCATAATATAAATACTTCAATTAACACAGCTTCACTTACTTATAACACAATAATCAAAAATCACTCATAACTCATTATATTACCAATTAATCGTCATTAATCCACAATATAACTACCATTACTATACTAACTCAATACAAAAATAACTTAAATGAGTTTCAGAAGTCATTACATGTATATCTTATTGGACTCGTATTTTGGACTCGTATAAACTTTACAACTTAGAATTCAACAATTAATTATCCTAATTGACATTTAGTGATTTAACTAACTTTACAACACTAGACTTAGTTTTTAAGGTTAAATTAAATTATAACATTCAAGCATTGAAAAGGTCTTGTAGAGTAATTTATTAATTCTTACTTTAATTGTGCACCACAGAATTTATCTTAATTTTTTTTTTGTTTTAATTTTAAGGCTCTTTTTCACTTGTGATGAATGAGTCAAGTGATTTCTAATTTTGAAGTCATTAAAAATACTGAAGGACTTTAAAAAACCATTAATTTTATTTTTTAATGTGGTAGGGTATACCTTTTAGAATAAGAAATGCAATAACATTTTTTGATTATCCTTTTCCCTTTTGATAATAATCCTTTCAGCGCGAAACTCCATATTTCATTCCCCTCAGGGGCACATCTTCTCTAGATGTGACGGGATTCACGACCCCGAGGTACCCTAGTATCTATTTCTCCTTTCGTTTTTGTCTCCCCTTGAGTTTTTTGCTATTTTCTTCTTTCCCTCAAGGGTAGGCGAGGGAGCTCTCCATGAGAAGCAGTTGCCGCTCTGTTTGCTTCTTGCTTCTCATGGACAGCAAATTACCCCCAAGTGTTGGCCGTGCGTGGCGACCCTTTAGACGGGTGGTACATTTCGGTCCCCGGTGTATCAATCGGCTGGTATCCCAGTCGCATGGCTGGTCTGCTTAAGGGGATCAAGCGAAGGGGTCACTCCTTGGGCTTGGCGTTAAGGGTGGTCACTGTCCCCGGGGGTGACTCTGAGCGTATATGCTCCGGTTAGCACCATGGTAAGCGCCGAGGCTGGAAATACCCAGAGCCGGTGGCTGCCATCCCTAGTTGGGCTCCATGGTGGGCGGTGCCGCCGGGCCTGAATATCTACCATTGTCGTATGGGCAAAAAAAATCTGGTCCCTTCAGTGGGCAACGAATCGATTCATCGTCTAAGCGAAATATTTTTCCAACTTTTTTTGTAATCGGAAGAATTTCAACTAAAAATGAAACCTTTCATGGCGTATCTCCTTTCTTGGTTGAAAAGGCAATAACAAGTGGCGTAGGTGAAGTTAAATCTACTATAAAACTTCGGTCTGGTGACCTTCTTGTGGAAGTGGAATCCCCGAAGCAAGCCAAAGAAATAGCAAAAATAAAATCACTTTCAACGATTCCCGTTACTGTCAAACCCCATGCCACATTGAACTCATCTAAGGGAGTTATTTCCTGTGGTGAGCTACTCAACGAATCGGAAGAAAAAATTACCGAAGAACTCAAAAGTCAAGGAGGGATCCATGTGCGTCGTATTACGATACGGAGAGATGGCCAACTCCTCAATACAAAGCACCTGATTTTAACTTTCGACTCCAACAAATTACCTGAACATATTAAGGCAGGATATATGCTCCTTTCTGTTAGGACATATATACCGAACCCACTCCGTTGTTTCAAGTGCCAACGTTTCGGGCATTCGAAAACTTCTTGCCGCTGGACACTGACTTGCGCCCGTTGTGCAGAAGTCGGGCATGAAAGCACTGACTGCATCCGAACAGAAAAGTGTGTTAACTGCAAGGGGGAGCACACTTCGTTTTCTCGAAACTGTTTTGCCTGGAAACAGGAAAAAGAAATTATATCCAAAAAAATAAAAAAACAAATCTCGTATCAAGAAGCAAGGAAACTTGTGAAATCCCAGACGCCTACACCCGGAAATAGTTACGTTTCTGTCGCAAAGAAATCAATTTCTTCTCATTCCGCCGACAGAAATAAAGATATCGCTACTGTTTCTGTTTCTAAACCTTCCGATTCCACTACAAGAGCATCTCCTCCAATAACCAACTCGCTAATTTCTTCCACTCCATTTGTTGCTCCGGTGAGTGAAGAAGCTTTGGCCTCGCCGGACTTCACTGATTTTAAACCTGTTTCAAACAGAAAAAAGTTGAAAAAGAACTCGCCTACTAAAACAAATAATACCATCGTGGAAAAGATCCCACGAATTTACACGACCTCTCACCTTGAAGTTCCCAACTCTATAACAACGAAGGATAAAATCTCTACCTATCAATCTGCATTGAAACCTTCTGTAATCGCCAAACCTACCTCTGTTGACATTGAGCTTTTGGCAATGGCTGTTCTTCCTCCATTGGAGAAAAGAATTTTACAGTCTCGGGAGTCGGATGCTGATGCCGAGATGAGCTCCTCCTTTGCATCAGAAGAGGATGCCTTAGAGTACAACATGCACAGTGGATACATTCCGGCCAAGTCTTTCTGCAATATCGCGGAAAGAAAATCCACCTTCTCGTAGCCCAATTACACGACCTCGTTCAAACTCGTTGAGCTGTTCATAATGGCTTCTTCGTCTTCTTAAAGGCATTTTTGGCTAACATCAACTCACTACGTCAAATCTCAACAATAAATAACTCTCACGAACTTTATATCGCGTATTTAAAGCAAACCTGATTTGCATGTTAATAGTGGTGCTACTAGCGCCCCACTTCTGCGCTTGGTGCGTAATTTGATTCGATGTCATCTTTCAGATGTATAAACACGCCTACAAAATTTCGTTTATTTAACACAAGTCTTTCTTGGTGTTGGGATTTTTTTTCCGTCAGTGTGTATATATATATATCGCATCAGACATCAGGCGTATAACCACCAAGAAAGTACAAAATAAAAAATTACCAAAAATCAACTTGTTTATAAGATTGAATGCTGCAAATCCTAACTTTATACCCCTAGTTTCCTTCCAGTTGTATTTCAGCGATAAATTTGTAGACAGCAGCTTGCCAAGAATCCTTTTCGTGCAATCTTGAATTGAATTTCCACCAATACTGCTCAGAAAATCACACTGAAAGAATGAAAATTGATTAAATGCATGATGATACTGTTCTTTAATTTAATTTTGATGATTCCATAAGATACTTTAATGATATTTAAAAATACAGCATCCTCCTTAAATAAATTGAAACCCACTTAGTTAAATATAGTTGAATCTATATTTTTAAAAGCAATCCATGTAGAATAATTCATTGTTATATTTCCATTCTTCATCAAAACTTTATTTGAATTATCGGGTTTTAAAATTTTGAACAAATAATGAACTTAATTTGCAAAGTTAAATTCGATAAGTATTACAAAATTGTATTTGATAAATTTGCACTTACAATATTGCGAAACAAATTTTCATCATTCAATAGACCCTCAAAATTTAATAAATCTTCCGGGCTTTCACACGGCAACTAAGGGCAACCGGGAGGGAGACTAGAATTGAGCCTCTTGAAGATATCTTGCTTTCTTTTATTTCCTTTATATCTTGTTGAATCGATTCCAACAATCTAAGAACCTTTCTCTGGAAACCTGTAATTTAAAAACATTGAATTTTTTTCAAATTCAAAATGATTATAAATACTTATTTGCAGGGGTAGAAATTTTTAAAAAATTAAGTCACTGGTCAAAGGGACCAGTAACTAGCCATTTTTTAAATATAAAATTAATATAAATTTTTTTAGAGGAATAAAATTTTACTGGTAATTAAGTAGCAGCTATAAAAAAATAAAAACTTTACTGGTCCCATGGAACACTATAGATTATATTCTGCTGGTCCATTATGCTTTATTTTTCCCGGACCAACAGACCGTTAATTTCAAGCCCTGCTTATTTGTTTAATAATAAAAAGATAAATGTGCATTTATGCATGCAAACTGTAGTTATACGCTTGTTTATCAACATAATTGACTCAGTTCCATCTTTGCTTTTTCTGGTCTCTCTAATGGAGTGATATTTTTTTGTAGACGCTGGCAATTGCCTATTCAATGGCATATATGACACCACGGAATGTTCATGGAATGAATGGTGGTTGTTGCAGAACCACTTGCGTTTGTCCAGAAAAAGATGGCACTTCTGGTAAAGAATGACGTATAATTTGTGAAAATGGAGGCAGGTGTTGGACTTCATCTTCTGAAGAGCTGTCCCGATTCACCACTGGCATCTTTCTTTTCCTTCGAGACAATTCTTCTACGTCTTCTTTTTCACTATTTAAGTCGGAAGTGAAGACAGCCGTCTCTTCCAACTTAACTGCTTTATCATAAGAATCTGAAAGAGGACAATTGAACTTATTTAAAATGATATTTACTTCAAATGAGCCTACATCATATTGGTATGGCTGCTTTGAGTGATATGCAGTTACTTAAAAATCAAGAAGTTAGTTCTAAAAAAACTTACCAGTACTTTTCATTATAAGGACTCTTATCCTTTGCCATGAAGAATCAGGGTCTCTTAAATTTTTTACGCAATCCTCTATCCTTTTCAGGCTTTTAAAAGGAGGCCACGCACACATGTCGCCATCCACCCATGAGCATGTGACAACAGTCACAGAATTTTCTTTAGGAAAGTTAAGAACATGAAATCTAAAAAAAGAAAAATAAGTAGCAGAGCCCACAACTCGTACACAAATAAATTTCATGTAGTTTTCAAACATCTTACACTTTATGACAAACTTATGATGAAATCAAAAATTTTTAAAATTTAAGAGATGAAGGTCTTGATAAGTTTGCTAGTGTACCAAGAAATCTGGGCTTCGTTTTGTAAACTTTGCATAAAAAAAAGTTTGCCTTTTTATGTATTCACTTTATGACATCGTATTTATAGCTCAATAATAATAAACCAACATTCTTTTACCCAACATTTACTTTTGTTGGGACCAGAGCAAAAAAAAAAAAAAAAAAAAAAAACTTAACACATTAAGTAAGTAAAAAAGTAAGGAGAGCGAGGAAAATAATATTTTCCAAATTTCTAGGTACTCCTAACCCTGAATAAAAATTTGCATAACAATGAAGAAGTGGCAGAAATACATTTGATGTTTTATATGGCAAAAGAATGCCTTTGTATAAAAATTCATTCACTGACCAACAATTTAAAGGAGACAGACATGAAACATTATATATTTTAAAAGTAGATGTTTCACAAGGTTTGCTGTAGAAACTAGTTTTATGTAAAAACTCCTGGCCAATAATAAAAAGTTGATTTTCTTTACAGATAAAGTTTTGGGCCAAAATAATTTTATCATTTTTTTAGTATAATGCAATTATCAGCTGATTTTACTTTAAGTTTAAAGTTATGCCCTTCAATTTCTTTGTACTGCATACCTTGACATTTTAGAGTTGGACCACTAAAACCACTGACTTTTTGATGTTCATAAAGGTCTTTACTTTCAAGAAGTCTTTTGCAAATCTGCTGCAGTGGTTTGTGAGGGGTACGAAGCAATTTTTTCATTCTCCCTAAGTAGCTTTCAAATGGAAAAGCACTTATATTGTTTAAACTTCCATACCTACGAACATCCTCAGCTAAATGTGTCAGTGAATGTACATTATAAACAACAAATTCTTCCCCATACAAAGTCTTGCAATGCTTAACAAAATAACATAATAATTCCTCAGCATAATCTAAATAATCTTCAATTAACTTTTCATTAAGCATTATTCAAATTGCTAAATGTAAGCATAGAAAGCGATTATAATAATCAGGCAGTAAAATGTCTTTTAAAACAACAGGTCCCACATACAGCAAAAAACATCTAAATTCTGTTGCCTTCCAACGATCTACTTCAATTAGTGAACGGGGTTTTCTCTGGAATCCTTTTGGTGAATACTTCGAACAATCTACCAAACTTTGATTGAGATTTGTTTTAGCCAAACTACTTAGGCGAATACGAAGAGATCCTTTATACCAAGCTAAAATTAAATTTCTTACAACCCCTAAACAAACCAAATGCATGTAATCTAAGGGAAACATAGATACTAATCCCACATTAATGTCAAGTAATGGAGAAGGATTCATAATGTGCTCATCAGGTGAATCTACATTAATTCTATTTGAAAAATCTTCATCTTTTCGTTTTGGTGAATCCAACTCTGAAAATGTCATACGCCCCAACCATTTTCCTTTCTGTGTGCATCTTTCACAGCCAAAATACCATTATGATTTTTTATACATTTCAAATAAGAGCGAGCAGTAGCATCACAAATAAATGCATCAATAAGAATTTCAAAAGTTTTCCCCCCAATCACTGGATTTTGAAGTAATTCCTTTACATCCTGAATAAAATCAAATAAGTATTTTGAAACATCATCAGGCCCAGAAAAGATTCCAATAACAAACGGTTTTGAATTTTGTTAGCCAAGCATAAAATTGGCCAGGCTTGCTGTGAAGAACTTTTAAACAGAGGCAATCCATCAATATTAAATGAGAGCTTAATGGTACTTAAATCTCCTAGAAGAGTTAATTGTTTCTCTAAACCAATTAATGCCAAAATGTACATATTGACCATTATTCTGATCTTTAGTTTCAATAATTCCTGGAGTATCTAATAATGTTTTGGCATCCTTAGGTAAATCATGGTGTTTTCCAAGGATTTGTAATACATCATTTACAAATGTATGGGGAACATTATGTTTAATGAAATAAGTTCTGAGCTCATTGGCTAAATTTGAATCATTTTGTGACTTTATATTACTCATCGCATCCATTTAAATTTTAGTTTCCAAGTCTTCTCTCTTATCCATATAATCACTATCATACACTGTACTACTTGAACTTTGATTATCAGAATCTTCCTCAGAACTGTCAATAGATATGCTAAGATTTTCAGATGTACCATGAAAATCAGTATCAATCATATCCTCATTTTTATCTTGTCTAGATTCATATCTCATTATGTCTTTCATATGTTCATCCACGCCTTTTTTTAGTTTGCGATCCCTTTGCCGTTTAGAAAGTTTACACTTCATCATAATGATCTTATAGATTTTAACGAATAATTTACAAAGAGTTAAATAAGCAAGAAAATACTTCCTCTCTTACTTCGTCATTATGAATATTACACTATTCAATCTGAAAAGAAAAAATAGAAAAAAGTAATTTCTACATTTTTTTTATAATCTTGAGATCAAGCAATATTTATTAACTCCATAGCAAAATTTATATGCATAGCCAATTCATATAATAAAATTTGATTTTAATAATTTTATAAACATCACAAGAGTATTGACATTTGGATGTTTTACATTCTCCACAACAATACACAAGTCATACTGCACCAAATCAACTATTGGTTAAATTCTAAAATTATTAAAAATATGAAAAGCTTTTCTTTCCTTCAAACATTTTAGGAGGACACATTACACGGTATACTGATGAGCTCTTTTGTTTGGTGTGGAGATTCCATGATTTTTTTTTAATCATGCACATACTACTTTAATGATAGCATTTTGGTTGATAACTATTTTAACAAGGTCAATGTGTAAAGGGCTGAGTACAGAAAATTATGGAGATGCAACAGATGTCAGTTTAGCTGGATGCCAGATATCCCAGTCACATGGCCGCAGTATGCT
The DNA here is from genome assembly GCA_013235015.1 of Araneus ventricosus. Lineage (NCBI taxonomy): Eukaryota > Metazoa > Arthropoda > Arachnida > Araneae > Araneidae > Araneus > Araneus ventricosus. Next base: position 24,719 of record BGPR01007612.1, read on the forward strand.
TTCCCACCTTTATTTAAATTAGTTAGCTGTTACTATTTGTTTTCTTATTGATCTCATATTTTCAAATTATTTTTTATTTTCAAGTTCAGAATTAATATCATAATTTGGCAATAATTGCAGCATCTTAAATCATTAGTTATATCGGATAGTAGATAGATTATAGTTTTTGTCTGAAGATACTTGGTCACAGTAAATTTATCAAATATTTGAGTCACTACTTGACATTAGTGTAAAGTTGTGGAAGGAGGATCTTATTCCTCCATCTAACCCAATGTCATCGGTTGTTAAATCTGCCAAAAAATTTTCTGCGCCATAATTATTCCTTCTTTGTAACATCGAACTGACCCAATATCTACATTTTCGTCTCTTTTGGGACTTGTAAATTGGAAACAAACCACAAGTCGCAAGTCATTAAAAAATCTTCGTCAAACGGCATCCGACAAAACCAGAGTCTGTCTGGTGGAAATACAGAAGAAAAAAACTGTGACAAAATTGAGTCTATTTGGTTGAAACAGTCTGTTTAAAAAAAAAAAAAAACTGTTTGGAGAAAACAAAATATATTTTTGTTTTTTCAACGAGAAAACTGTTTTTAAAACTGTCTGGCATTGGGAAGTTTTCCGCCAGTTAAGTGGACACGTCCTAGCTATTAGAAGCTTACCAAAATAGCAATTTTATCTTCAGTAATTTTAATTTAATTGATGGATTTTCAACTTCATTTGTCTAGTTTAGCAATGATGACTTTATTTCGGAAAAGCAATCCCAAAATGAAAATTGTCTCTCATAAGTAGTTCTAACAGCTAAAGAGACTATTTTGTTACCAATTGCTAATGTCCATAGTTTCTATAACTGAAATGAGTTTTGTTTTAATACTTAGTTCTTTAACATCTAGCCAAATAATATAACGAAAAGCCTTTTTTTTTTATACTGAAGCATATATTTCATTGGAAATAACTTTCTAACTTACAAAATGTCAATTTGCTAAGTTTAAGCTGCATGAGAAAGGATATAAAAATGTAGGGAATTAAATGCAAGTTCTTAATTTGTTGTGATGAAATAAGTTTTCTAAAATAAAAATAAAAAGTTTAAAGTATATTTAACTGAGATAATGAGTTTCTATTTTAGATCAAATATATCTATATATAAAATTATGATGCAAGTTATTTCCATTTATGAGAGTCATGTTGTCATCGAAGTATTTAAAATTTTACAAAAAATACATCAAGCTGCTAAGATTTTTTGAACATACAAATAAAAAAATAATTTTAATTAGTCGTCAATTTCATCTTTGATTTTAAATTTTAAAATATATTTTGTTTATAATTAAAATGAAAGTTTTTAAAAAGTTAGTATTCGGCCAAATCAACAACCAAACTCGTTACATCACTACTTCCAAAATTTCTACCGACATATTTGATCGGTATACTTATATTAATATTTTATATATGTTTCAAGATTAAATAACTTTTTATATTCTCAATTGAAATTTTCATAACAGAACATTATAGCGTGTTTGTAACAGTTGGAAGTTCATAAAATATATATGTACGATAGAAAGAGAGGGAGGCAAGCTATTTTCTTCAAATAACAGTACGTTATTTAAATGCCGCAAGTATTTTGAGTAAATTTTCACGAAAATTTTCATTTTCCCCAGTGTTATTATATAGCAACTTTAGTATATCTAACTTTCAAAAAAGCGTTATAATAATTTTATTCATTTACTAAACATATCGTAGGTAATAAAATAAAGATAATTAAGAATAAAATAAATAATTACATTTTTTTCCAAATGAAAAACGGTTAAATTATGCACTGTGAGGTCGACGCTGGACTGATGTCGATGCAACGAGTCAAGCCATTGAAGTTGCGAATATTCTCGAACGACCGGATCGTTGACCATTCAAATTCGACCATGCAATTTTCAGTCTTATCCGATATCGGAACGATATCTATGTGCCGTGAATTTACGATGGGCAAATTTTCATCGGAAAATCTGCTCATAAATATATCATTTTCCGATGAAATTTAGCAAAACGGAAACCGGTTCTCGGATACTGATCTAAACGATATAGTCTCGAAGATACTGGATCAGTTTACAATGAGTTCATGCTACTAGGGACAACCTCTTTGCGTGGAGTTACTAACCCTATTCCAACAAAAGAGAATGTCTCTAGTCATCAATCTGCATTTAAACGTTTTGAAACCACCAAACCTACTTCTGTCGACATTGAGCTTTTACCAATGGCGGTTTTCTCTCCATTGGAAAAAAGAATTTTACAATCTCGGGAATCGGATGCTGATGCCGAGATGAGCTCCTCTGCATCAGAAGAGGATGACTTAGAGTACAGCGTGTCGGAGGACTCGCCTGCAGTTATCAGTCCTCCACCCTCTCCCAAACCTGAACAGGCAAACAAATACAAAGACAGGTAGCATTATTGCTTCTCTGTTTTGTAAATTGTTTGCTTTTTTTAAAAAAAATATTTTGAAAACAAATGCCATGCCCTGAATTGTTTTATTTAAACTAACTTGCTTAGTTCTTTCATATTATAAACATTTCTACAACATCTCTATAGATTTCGTCCTTGAAATTTTATTTGGTCTTTCCCCACCATGTGATATTTTAAACATATTTTACATATGATATATTTTAAAACTTCCATTTTTTTATCTCTTTTCGTCGTTCATCTATCCATTTTTGGGAGCATGATTTTATCTTTTCATATGCAATTATGGATAATTTCAAATTTATTTTAGAATTTATCTACCTCTTTTACTATAACACCATATATTTTATCACCGTGACCCTGCTTATCTACCATACGTTTGGCGCAGTTTAGCCAAGAATGGCTCTTGCGCCATTAAACCTCATACAACCAACCAATCGAGCAAGGTGAAATTTAAGTATCAGGACAACGTTAAACAGTCAAAAACTTAACTTATTGCGGGGCCCGAAAAACCACCAGCCGCAGTTGAAAATGGCGTCTTTTGTCCTTGTCTACTATACAATGAACAGTTCTGGAATAGTCCTCCATCTGATACGCATTCATTGCATCCTACATCAATGTAGGTGAAGGAGTAATCCCAGTTAACCAAGGCTATGAGAATTATGCTGTGGAATCCTTTATAGTTGAAGAATTGGGATACACTGTTGGGAGGCGCTTGAATTAGGACATGTTTGCCATCAATCGCCCCATAGCAGTTTGGGAAGTTCTGCTTCCTTAGGAAATCTTTGCTGATTTCGCCCCATTCATTTGCTGTAGAAGGAATCTGCAATAAAAAAGAAATATTACACTTAAAATTGGAAGAAAAAAGTTGTATTAATGCATCTTCTGACTCAATTGCAACCGCTCAGTGGAAAAGAGTTCATAATTCAAACAATAAAGAAATATTGTTGGATGCACTTTGAAAGTGAGACTAAAAGATTTTACAAACTTAATTTCAATTTCTGGGTTTATATATATATATGTAAATAGATATTGGTTGAATTAAAATTAATTAATATACATGCAACAGTAGTCATAATAATATTATAACTTTAATCTTTTTGGGCCAAATTGAAAGAAAAAAAAATAAAAATATTTTTATAACATGCTTTTATTTGTGCACTAAAATGTAGAAAACTTTTGTCAAGAACACTGAAGTCAACACAAAAAGCATTCGGTGAGGACAGCAATACTTAAAGTAGATTACAGTAGTTAGTACTAATATATTGGTACAAGAAATAATAAATGCCATTAATTCTGAAGTTAATATACCCAAACAATTATGAGTTCGAAAATGGGTAAAGTGGAGAACTCAACTTGGAGTGTCAAATCTGCCATTGAGGGAATTGGCTCTTGAGGACCCTTTCCTCAGTATGAAATCTCAATTATTCAAGGAGTAAATAAAGTTATTTGCATAAAAGTTATGAATATTAAGTTAACAATTGAAAATTTAGAAATATTTTAAATTTTTATAATTAACAGATTTTAGATTGCTACCATGGCACCACACCTTCATTATTAAAGTATCTGGTGAGTTCCCTCCTACGTTGTTGTTTGGCGCAGCTTGGCCAACCCTGGCCCTTGTGCCATAAAAAGGACTCACTCACTCCCTCCTACGTTGTGTAGCAAGTTTTGTTGCTCTGCTATGGCGACCAAAATATACAGACTATTATATAATTCATTTATTTCTGACCTCCATCGACCAGGAATAACCTCGCCATTTGCACGATATTCATCCAAAAATCCCGCGCAAAATAATTTGGGGATATCACCAGCCAATTATGCAAGGTACACGACACTTTAACAATTTTGTCTGTTGTTTGCAGTCGATATTCAATTTTCCAGGCTCGAAATTCTGATTCGGCTAACTGAAATAACGAAAGCATTTTCGGGCACCCGTCTAACACGACTCTATCTATAGTTAAAAATTCATTCATTTATGACGTGATTGACTAGGAATAACCTCACTATTTGCACGATCTTCATCCAAAGACCCCTGAGCAAAATAATTTGGAGATATTTTACCCTGCCAATTATGCAAGGCACACGACGCTATAACAATTTTGTCTGTTGTTTGCAGTCTGCATTTGCGATCAAGAAAATCAAAGCAATCGGTGCTGTTGCACATGTTGTTGCAATGTTTACATTTTGAAACTGTTTTTAAAACATTCAAGTCTACATTGATATTAGTACTCTCCTCATTGCATAAACCTTTATCGTTTTCATCCACGTTGTTCGCCGAAAACAAATCACTGCTATTCAATTTTCTTTTTGATGCAGTTGCATCCAACAGTTCCTTATCAGCACATTCCTCTTTCTGATTCATGTCGGTAAATTGATTACGATGGCATTTTCTCTTACCGAATTGTTTATGTGCCTGGGCATACTTTAAGATTATGGTATTTAAGAAATAACAGGAGAAAACATAAGCTTAGTTTGATATAAAAATCAAAACGAAATCACAACTGCGGAATTCAAAACAATCGCGCAAAACACGATGTAAGCAAAATTGAAGTTCACACAACTTGTAAAGTACGATGATAGTTTGTTGAGTTGTTTGTATCCTTTCATGAAATATCAAAAATTATGATAATTTTTAAAAAATGTATGTGAAATAAAAGTGTTTCTAAGCGTTTCTCTCAAATGATGTCCCTTTGAGAAGGGTGTGTCACTTTTGTTTACATTTGAATGAATTTTTAAATTTTAACTTGTCGCCTTTCGGCATCTCGGACTTATTCATATTATATATTACTGGAATCAGCAAAAAAATCCTCTATTTTTTTTAAAACTGAAATTGAAATATCGATTTTTTGAAAGTATATAACGTCCCAGTTCCCTTAAAGAAAGTTTCTATAAAATTTGGTACAACACTGTTTGCTTTCAAGAAGAATAGTCGACGAAATTTTGTACAGTCATCTTCGAGAACTAACATGAAACGTGAACCACCAACCGAGTCCTCTTCCATTGGACCAAAGACATCAGCTTTATTTGTTCTCCAGGTTTTGTTTGTCTAACAGCTCGTGAATGAAATGACTTTATATGGGCTTTGCAGTTTACTGTCGTGACTTTAACTTTTATCTCTACACCTAACTTTTAAACTTTAAATTATTACTTTCAGTAGATTAAAGAGATTACTCAGAAATTTCAATTTTAAATCCTAATCAAAATGAATTCACTTTAACAAGAAAATCATGCCATTGAGTTAATTCAAAATATTCTCTAACATAACTACAAAAATAATTCCAGCTAAAAATTCAAAATTAAAGGAAATCTACTTGCTAAAAAAATATCAACATTAAGGAAGTACAGTGCGTTGTGTTTGTGTGCAATAACCTCAGGAACTTAATTTTAGCCAAACGCTCAGATTATATTTTGGATGTGATTTATATGTAAAAATAACAACACTGTAAGTAATTTTAAAATAAAATAACATTTATTTAACGACGTTGAATAATTTGGATTACACGTTTCGTGTGTCAACATTACACGAATTAAATTCACCATTAAGACATTGATAAATAAGGAAAATTCGGAGGGCACCCAACCGGTTTGAAAATCACTAATACTAAAAAACACAAATAAAAGCAAAGGATGAGGTATGAGTCACGGAAATAATTTCCTGTAAATCCCTACCCTGACATCGATAACTTCTTCCGTTAATTCAACTTAATCACTATTTATCTTACAAAAGTTCTAAACAACGCTTCTTCTGATTAAACACATCAGCATGAAAGCATGAAAAGTTAACTCAATAAACAATCGATAAAAGAATCAAACCATCACTTTAATATTAGAAATTTTAAGCCAATTAACCCACCCGTTAGAGATTTAAATCGCTTACCAAATCTACACACGCGACTCGGACCCCATTTAACATCAACTCAAATACATTTCTCTGGTTAAATAGCACTATCAACACAATCACAATGAGTAATTAAAACATTTCAAATAACATTCACATTTTTCTATTACATTTCCTGACTAAATAAAATACAGCTTAATTCCCTTAATCCATAAACAAAGGATTTTTCTCCCAGCATAGATTTTCTATTAAGTAGCTCAAATGAAATTAAAGAGAGTCATTAAAAGATAATTGCAAAGGAAAATAAAGGGGGTCGGTTATCTGGTCACTGGCTTCCACCACCTTCACGCACTTCCACAATCTGAGCATCGGAGATGTTCCGGACTCTTTCCCCATCGAAGAAGTCCACCTCGGACACAAGGTGCGTCCCAACACCTGGGCTGCCGACATTCCGAGAGTTACATGCAGTCCGCCTGTGAATTACCCAGTCCTCAAACACTCTGGTAGGATTTTACTCAGCTTTATCCTTGCAGAAGTCTGAACATAAAGCTCTCACCTCCCCGCGTTCCACTCCAAGATGTATTTCGTACTTCACTGAGTAATGCATTACTCAAGCATGAGCGCAGCCATATAACTCAGGCAACTCAAAAAGATAGTCCCGCACGATGGTATTTTCACATCGCGCGTCGCACAGCAACCACGATGCAGAATCCAGGCAGGAGTCTCGTGCTTTCCCGCGTTCCACCGCATGAAGTATTTTCGTACTACGGTGAGCACAGTCTCAACAGTGCACAAGCGTGGCCATATGTCACAAGCGTCTCTAAAGGATAGTCCCGCACGAGGGTATTTTCACATCACGCGTCGCACAGCATCAACTATGCAGAATCTAGGACAGGATTTTGTGGATTCTCTCAAAGAAAGAAAAGGGTCCCGCACGAAGGTATTTTCACGTCACACGTTTGTTTCATAAAATTTGTCCGTAGCTTCCAGAGTTTTCGCATTCTCAGGCTTTACTTTTGATGACTAAGATGGATACTTTTGGTAATAAATTGTTGGGGATAGCTGTTTAAAAATTTCTTTGTAGCCTTCCATACAAGATTTTAGATTTGGTTAAAATTGTTCTGCAAGTTTATCCAGAAATAAAAATCGCCTCCGAAATGGGAAAAAAAATATGTTAGCACCTTTTTTATCCTGTAAAAAAAAATACCCAGCGGTTTAAAACAAGATTTAAATACTTTTTTTGACCATGTTATTTCAAAATTGTGTAAAATAAGTTCATGCAAGAAAAGGATGAGGTATATAATATCTGAAAAAAATGAAACTTGTGAAAAAACATTGTCCACATAGTGTACACAGACAATTGCATAGCTTTAATTAATAAAAACAGAAAAATGTACGTATATCTTTTTATTTTTACCTTTGGATGAACTCCAGGGTTGCACCAGCCATCTCAGCATATTCAATATATAGTAGGCAGCAAACACCATGAAAAATCCTGTTTCAAAACTCTTTATTTCTTCGTTAATAATTTTTTTATCAAGTGCAACCATGTATGATGTGGCAACAGAGTCATGACCTGAAAGTTGGCGAAAAACTAATAAAGTTACATAAGCAAAAATGATTATATTAAGGTTAAAAATAAAACTGTGCATACTGAGAAATTTGTAACATCCTGCCTTATTAAAAATGAGATATATATGAAATAATCCTAATAATAAAATTATATATTATTTAAAATAATAGTTCACTCATTATCGAGGTGGACAGTGAAAAAAAATTGTGTTCACATAAATTAAACTTTAATTGAAGCACAAGTTAAGCATTCTGCTTAAAGTTTAAGTTGAATAATTAAAATCTCTAATTGTAATATATTTTTTTATGTGGTAACTGTAAAACGATTTCTCTTATAGCAACTTATGTAAATGAGATAGCATTCGATTGGATACCAGATTATTGTGTATATTATTTAGGCGTCTTTTGTCATTAGGAATTTTGTTTGCATATTCTTTCTGATAATGTTCTATTGGTAATTGCCTATGCGGCATTAACCATTGATACTTTGTGGCTGCTGCTATGTGACAATATAATATATTTTACCAGTCCGAGCTGGTCTCGTCGACCATTGATTGAAAGAATTAAGAAACAAAAAAGAATATAGTAAAAGAAATTTAGTACCTCTAAGCATGAAATCTAAACCCACATATCTACCATGCCAGCTACATAAATTTTGTTTTCTTTAAAATACAACCAAACTTTCATGAATGAACCTCTTTCATTTTGAACCAACAGAAAATGGAAATTATAAAATTTCAACTGTCTGAAAAACTCTGATGTACACAATTATTTTATCACAATTAAAAGCATTTTCCATTTATTTATGAACGAGCATGTTATCAGTTCTATTTGAGGTACAATAAAACATTTAGTTTTATTTAAAACAAGATTTTAAATCATAAAGTTAGTTTACCTTTTATTTAAGTTATAATTTTAGTATCTAATTAAAATTTTAAAAAATAATTAAACTAGACATGAACTTTACTTACTGGAAGAAATCAAACATGGGATAATTGGTAATACGATCATGCTTTCAACATCCTTTGCAGTTACTGAGCTCTGAAAATAATATAAGGCCATATTTTGATTGATGAATGCAGCGAGGGAATAAAGATTTACTGCACTTTCAAAGTTGCAATTTTTTAACAAATTAAATACATTTTTTAAAAACGTATTTGGAAAATAATATAAGGACCCAAAAAAATTTTCAAAGGAATTTTAAGAGTGCTGTGATCTTTAATTACAGTTCAATTTTTTTAAACCATTTATATGTATTAAAAAATATATTTATAGAAAAATATATAATAAATACTTACATCAACTGAAATAAAAACAGCTTCAGTCTTTTCATTAAAATGCTCTAGTAGTAGAGAAATCATAATCTGGGACTCAGAAACTTCACCTTCTTCATCATATTTTTCCAAAATATCTTTTATGCTATTTTTTTAATTTTGAAATGACTAGGGGGCTCTGCCCCCTGCTCGCTAAAGCTCGCCAACCCCCAGGAGGATTGCGCTGCAATCCTCCAGGGCTTGCTACGCAGACCCTGCTCGCTTCGCTCGCTACATGAAGACACTGGGTGTCCTAGCACAGTTGTTATAAAATCTTTATTTATATATAACACCCCCTGCTCGCTCGGCTCACCGACACCAAAGAATCACGGGATTCTTTCGGGATCACTATGTGAAAACAGTTGGCTTCACACGCTTGCCCCCCTCAGGGGCACATCTTCTTTAGATGTGACGGGATTCACGACCCCGAGGTACCCTAGTGTCGATTTCTCCTTCCGTTTATTTCTCCCCTTGAGTTTTTTGCTATTTTCTTCTTTCCCTCGAGGGTAGGCGAGGGAGCTCTCCATGAGAAGCAGTTGCCGCTCTGTTTGCTTCTTGCTTCTCATGGACAGCAAATTACCCCCACGTGTTGGCCGTGCGTGGCGACCCATTAGACGGGAGGTACATTTCGGTCCCCGGTGTATCAATCGGCTGGTATCCCAGCCACTTGGTTGGTCTGCTCAAGGGGATCAAGCGAAGGGGTCATTCCTTGGGCTTGGCGTTAAGGGTGGTCACTGTCCCCGGGGGTGACCCTGAGCGTATAGGTTCCGACTAGCACCAAGGTAAGCGCCGAGGCTGGGAATACCCAGAGCCGGTGGCTGCCTTCCCTTGTTGTGCTCCGTGGTGGGCGGTGCCGTCGGGCCTGAAACATATGCTATATCATATGGGTAAAAAAAAATCTGGTCCCTTCAGTGAGCAACGAATCGATTCATCTTTTAAGAGAAAGAGTTTTCCGACGTTTTTTGTCATTTCACGAATTTCTTCTCAAAATGAAACTTTTCATGGTGTATCGCCTTTCTTAGTTGAAAAGGCAATCACAGGCAGCGTAGGCAATGTAAAAACAACTAAAAAACTTCGGTCATGTGACCTTCTCGTCGAAGTGGAATCTCCGAAGCAAGCCAAAGAGATATCAAATTTTAAATCATTGTCAACAATTCCCGTTACTGTCAAACCCCATGCCACATTGAACTCATCCAAGGGAGTTATTTCCTGCGGTGAGTTACTGAATGAATCGGAAGAAAAGATTACTGCAGAATTAAAAAGTCAAGGAGTGATCCATGTGCGTCGTATTACGATACGGAGAGATGGCCTACTCCTCAATACAAAGCACCTGATTTTAACTTTTGACTCCAACACGTTACCTGAACATATTAAGGCAGGATATATGCGCCTTTCTGTTAGGACATATATACCAAACCCACTCCGCTGTTTCAAGTGCCAACGTTTCGGGCATTCGAAAACTTCTTGCCGTGGGACATTAACATGCGCCCGTTGTGCAGAAGTCGGGCATGAAAGCACTGACTGCACCCGTACAGAGAAGTGCGTTAACTGCAAAGGGGAACACACTTCATTTTCTCGGAATTGTTTTGCATGGAAACAGGAGAAAGAGATAATTTCTACGAAAATAAAAAATCACATTTCATATCAGGAAGCCAGAAAACTAATAAAATCTAGGACACCTACGCCCGGAAATAGTTACGTTTCTGCGGTGAAGAAATCCAGTGCTCCGTCTACTCCAACCAATTCAGATGTCTCTATTTCTAGTTCTAAACCACCTGATTCTATTGCCAGAGCAATAACCAACTTGCCGATTCTCTCCTCTCCATCTGTCTCTCCGGTCATTGACGAAACTTTGGCCTCGCCTGACTTAACCGATTTTACATTGGTTAAAAGCAGAAAAAAGTTAAAAAAGGACTCGCTTAATAAAACAAATACCATCGCCAAAGCAGAAAAGATCTCAAAATTTTACACGACCTCTCGCCGTGAAGTTGGAAACCCTGTTTCAGCAAAGGATAACATATCTACCCATCAGTCTGTATCGAAACCTTTAGCAACCCCTAAACCTACTTCTGTAGACACTGAGCTTCTACCAATGGCGGTTCTCCCTCCATTAGAGAAAACAGTTTTGCAATCTCGGGAATCTGATGCGGATGCCGAGATGAGCTCCTCCTCTGCATCAGAAGAGGATGCCTTGGAATATGACATGTCGGAGGACTTGGAGGACTCACCTGCAGTTATCAGTCCTCCACCCTCTTCCAAACCTGAAAAATCAAACAAATATAAAAACAGGTAGCATTATTGCTTCTGTTTTGCACATTGTTTCTCTTTTTTTAAAAATAATATTTTGTAAACAAATGACTTCCGTACAAACACGGTGGCAAAAAAATCTAATCCCTCTCTCTCTATATATATATATACGTTGCAAACAGTATGCAACTTTAATCATTCTCCGAGAGCAGTGTGCAAGAGAACTTTTCTGATGTATAGTTAGTTCTCTGGTCTTTATTCTGTAATTTTTATTTTTACACATAGTAAATAGTGCAGACAATTAGTATCACAAAAAAAGACTCTGGCTCACTAAGTCTATCGGCGGCTTTCCGGAACGATCTTCGCTGAAATCTTTCATCCAGGGATTCGCTTGCACGCTGCTCTCTTCTACGCAAATTTTGTTCTAAACTTCGCAAAGAGTTAATTTTAAATAAATTCAAAAAAGAGTAACGACTTCTCCTGTAATCCGTAAGCGTTTAGCTCGGTTAACGAAATTCTTGGCGTCAGGGTTGAGATTGGTAAACAAACTGATCGTTGCCAACGGGGAGAAAGAAAGGTCATTTTTTTGCGCCACGCATAAGCGTTTTATATAATATAGATAGATAGATTTGAAAAAATTTAAGATTCTAGGAACCTTTGTTTCGGTTGCATTTTGCATAACTTCAGTAATATTTACCCCAGTTAAAGTATGGAAATGACGAAAAAAGCCTTTCTCGGAAAAAAGTAGTGGCCAGTTACTTAAGAGGAAGGAGATGTTTTTTAAATTATTGATGTCTTTCCGTTGACTATAGTAGGTTGCTTCCAGCAAAGTTAAGCTTCGCTCATTTAGTTCATCTCCAGGTTTCATGATCGATGAAATCTGGATCATTTCATTTTGTTTTTCAATTTGCAACTCACTACTTTCTCCAATAGGCGGTATTTTGGGCTGCCCGTTCAAACAACCGTACTTTGATGACGCACTAAGCTTCCTATCATTGTTTGAGTCATCATCTTTTTCAAGCTACGCTTGACTGAACTTAAAGCATCTCTCCTGTTTAAATTTTCAAATTTTTCAACAAAACTTCTTGTGAGAGATTCGCAGCCACCAGCTACAATTTCGTCACACCAAACATCCGAAAATAAAGGATATACTTCAATTGCTTTCCTCGTAACTTTACTTAAATTGTTTTTCCTGGCTTCGGACATATTTTATAAATGCTCTGAGCAGTTATGTTAATGAACTCTCTCCTGCCACTTGGAGTTGGCCGCCTTCCTTCTTTCAAAGCTTTTAACAACTCATCAGATATATTTTGCCACGGAATTGCATAACCTTCTGCCCAATCAATCAGAATACTTTGCACAGTTACTGATGATGACTCTGATGAGTCACTCCCTGATGCCAAAATGTGACTCGCCGGACTGGTGGTGTTGGTTACTGGCGTTGAAACTGTTGGTACTGAGTCTAAAACAAAATTTACAAAAATAAGAAGAGGGAAAAATAAACAATAAAATTCATATATTGAAAAGAAAATTTACTATTAGCTATCTGTTTAATGTAAAGCTATGATTGGTACAAACGTGTTTCAAAAATTCCAAAAAAAAATACAAACTGACAAGAATTATTAAGCCTATTACCTACCCACAAAGGTTAATTTTTTTTTCTTCACCTCAGGTAAAAAAGACTATTTTAATAATAAAATATATTTCAGAATTCAATGTTATGCTTAAACATAAAAAAAATGAATTAGTTTGAAATTTATAGCTTTAATATATTTAAAACAAACTTAGTTTATGTTATAAATTTTTTTTTGTTATAAATACACATACCTAATTGCTTCCAAACATCAATTAGTTTTCTTGCTTGTATTGGTCGGAGAACTGCAGTTAAATCCGATTCTTGGACGTATTTTAAATCATCCTCTGCTGCAAAGCCAATGTCTTGTAATAGCTTTACTAATGAATCCAGAATGTTGAGTTGTAAGCTGGGCAATATTTGCACAATCTTACAGCGTATAATTTCCATGCTGAAAAGTCATAAAAACTGATTTTAGAACAACAAGTCACTTCACATCTCAAAAGAAATCACTAAATGATATGTAAGATTCAAATATTAGTTAGCTTAAGATGTTTCACCAACATCCCATCAACCAACTGAGCTGAAATTTTGCATGCATGTGTATATCCGAAGATAATGCAATAGCTGATAATCTTGATCTGGCGATATTCGACAGGAGCTTCTCAAAAATATCTAGTAAACATATGTTTGAGCTCATTTCGGTTAGCTGAGCAGGTAGATGTGTGCTGATCTGGAGCTGTTTGTTTAGCACATTATAATAAAAACTTGTCTTTGAAATATTTTAATATTCAACACTTATTTAGAAAAAAAATCAGATTAGTAACATTATCGATGGGTGGTCCTTTAGTTTTGAAGGTATAAATAAATATTTAAGAACTTTCAACGGCATGATGTAAACATATGTAACGTGAGCTACCAACTTCATATGCATATAATGGATAATAATTTGTTAAGTCATTTTTATTAATAAGCAAAATCTCTTTTATTGGTGAGCTTATCTCATAGATACCTAATTGACTGATAAATGATGTTTGTAAATTCTGCACAACAAAATATATTTCTGTATTATTTTTTACGAGGATCAACAAAATTTCACAAAAAGAAATATCACCAGCTTCAGACATTGGTAAAAAACAATCCTTTTTATAATCTGTGCCTTTTATACTTGTGTCATAGGTAGTTACAGTATTGATTTTATTAAATAAATCAGAAGGAATTACTTTTCTTAATTTTTCTGAATATAATTCTATATGGAACTCATTATAATTTTTATTGCCACATCTGTATATACTGAATTATCTGTATGGATATATGTTTGCAAAACTGATGCCTACTTGCTAGAGTTGAACAGATATTTTTAAAGTTTCTTGACTGTCGAGCACATCTTTTGAAGTAACTGTGCTTACTCTCAAAACGAAGAGTCCATGATCTTATTAATGGTCCAGATTTAACAATAACAGTTGGATAATGAGCCAAATAATGGTGTTTAGGCCTAAGTGGAACAGATGGAAACAATTTAGCTCTTAAAAAATATATATATTCTTCAATGACCGATTGTAAATAAACAATTTGACCCCTTTGAATTTGAGGTGCACAAACTATTTCTGTAATCGAACGTAAAAGAAGACATAACTACCATACTTCATCATCATAATTTTTATATAGCGACCAAATAAAATTGAAAACATTCTTAAAAGACACCAATTTTGGATTGCATGGCCAGTTATTTTATTTTTATTTGCCTTTATTTCATTGGGCTTATTTCTCGAATCATTTCCCAAATAAGAAAATTTCAAAATTATAAAATTTAATTTTTTGTACGATAACCATTTTTTTTCTTTAATAAAATATTTCACAAATAATGCCAAATCATATAAAACGATTCCTTCAAAAAGGTCGTGGCCAAGGCAAGGTGGCAATCCAGGCTCACAAACATGAAAATATGCCAACTTATTGAATAGTGATGGAAACTTAATTCCTTCAAATGATTCATTACCTAAAATGTTAACACAACTCCAATCATATCTTTCTTTTGTTCGTATCTGACCAACTGAAAATGGTTTATTACGAAATTCATGTTTTCTTATTAGACAGTAACGGCATAAATAATCTGCATTAAAACACTCCACAAATCCACCAATGCAATGTGATCCTAAATTATCTCCCACTACACAACAAAAATGGCTCTTGCGCCAATAAAACATAAACCAACCAACCACTACACAACAAACAGTACCTTTAACACTTTTGCCATTAATAACTACCCCTTGAGTTTCAAGGATTTTTAAATCATTTATCAAAGATGAAAATATTTTAGTTTGTCCGAAGTATGTAAAATCTGTATTTTTACACAAAAGAAGCAACTGAATGTTTTCACTATTACATCTGTAAAAAGGTGGTAAATTTGCTAGAGAAAAATAAATAGCAATCAATTTATGAATTTTTTTAGCAGAACCAAGAGAGTTAACAATTTCAAATGCATCTTGGTAAAGTATTACTGGGAAAGATTCAGAATATTCGTTAAACAACTTGTTTTTCTTAAAAACTTCACCATCCCAAATGTCGCGCAATATGCCATCATTAATTTTTGAATTCATATAATCATTACTCAAACTTGATACTGTTTTATTATTCAACATATTCTGTAATGTTGCCAATAGTGGTATATATTGGCAAAATGAGGGTTGTTTCATACTATTTCTTCCTAAGTATATGTTAACTGGCTCAACATAATTATTAAAATTTTTTTTGTAAAAAGACTTTTTTTGTAATCAGTTTTAATTTCTGTTATAATTTTTTCGGCATCATTTACAGAAACTGAAAATGATGAAAGCTTTTTTTTACCTTTTCAGATTATTTCATTGTTTATATTGCTTAAATTCAGCATTTCATTACATATATTTTGAATAGTACTGGAAGGCAAAAGGTTTTTTTATTCGAGTTTGAGATAAAATAAACCTAAATTCTTTAAGAAATTAATGTTTAATGTAGAATCATTTAAAATGCTTTCAGATGAGCAAGATTTATTTTCGACACTAATAAGTGGTACTGTCAAGGAGTTGACATCAGGTTCATGTTGAGTGATAAGTTTACTTGATGATGAATAAATGGGTTTTAGATTAGTTGATTTCAATAATTTTAATGCATCCCAATGGCAGTGACTAATATGGCTTGTAAAAGATAATTTTTTATTATAGCTCAGGGTACAGTTATGAAAAGGGCATTGCATTTTCATTCCTTTATCTATATGAAATTTGATGTGAGAAATTAACTGCGGCAAATCAGTTAAAGTAATGTTCTCACATGTACTTAAACTGCAATTTAAAATTGTGCCTTCGATTCTCGGCATTTATTTGATAAATTTATGATCTCGAGAAACATGATACTTAAAAGAATTGTAGTTTTTAAAACGGAGATGGCAAGATTGAGCACCACAAGGGAATGTTACTCCGTGAACATTTTGATGTAAACTCCAGTGGACAACATAGGGTTTGATTAATTCTGTTTTTAAATTACAGAGTTCACATTTAAACACAGGCATTGTGGAACGAATCTAATTTCTAAAAATAATTAGCAAAGGAGCATGGAAAATAAAATATAACGTACCTGACAATTAGTGTTGAGAAGTCGCGCAAACGAACTTGTTGTCAACTGCTGAATAACGAAAAACTTGTGTATAAAGTCGAATCGCAGTTTTATTCGCACGATGTTCAAAACCATAAAATAATTGCTGAAAAATAAGAGAAAGTGTAGGAAATAATCTTAAGATGATTTAAGAAAAGGAAAAGTTATCGTATGGAAAGCAATACCGTATGACGAGAACTAGAATTTGAACTGACAGTTTTAAACCGTTTATGGCTGGAGCGGAAAACGGTGAAAACCCGTTTTGTCAACAAAACAGCTTTAAACTGTCAAATATACGGAAAAAGTCCGAAGAAAAAACGGTTATTTTTTACAGTGTACCTTTTTCAGGGCACAATTTTGGAAAATGACAACCATAAAACCTCAATGGATATGTATTTGGAGATTTTGTAATTATATTAGTATGTTTTTCTTCT
The DNA here is from genome assembly GCA_013235015.1 of Araneus ventricosus. Classification (NCBI taxonomy): domain Eukaryota; kingdom Metazoa; phylum Arthropoda; class Arachnida; order Araneae; family Araneidae; genus Araneus; species Araneus ventricosus. Next base: position 41,767 of record BGPR01007612.1, read on the forward strand.
AGATACTTATCCATGATTTCATGGATTAAGCGCATTTTAAATTATAAAAGTGAAATTTTCTGGGAATGATGCTTTTTTTAAAAGAATGTATCTATTATAAATAGCTATGTCAAAAAAACCAAAAACAGTTTCTTGTACCATTTGATGATCTTTCGAAAGGCGGGCTAGTGATGCATTATTAAATCACTAAGATCCACACATCCCATGTTTTGACTGTAATCCAGTACACATTTTGGTTTAAAAATTTCATTACCAGTTATTTTGTGTTTTTTCCCTGTTGATCCGGTATTTTTTCCATGAAAAGTAGTTAACATTAAGACGTTTTTCTTTTTATCGTTGAAATTAACAACGTTCATCCCTTCTTTTTGCACTGTAAATATTTTAATCTTTTCCAAGTCTCAGGGGTAAATTTTTTGGCATTCCTTTACGGTTCCGCATACATTTGTTTTATTTTCCTTGAGCTGCGTTGCTAGTTCTGGGGACACAAAAAATCTATTCAAATACAAATTATAGCCTTTTCCCAATAAATCTGATAGTAAAGTTTTCACGGCACGTTCACCGTATGTACACCCAGTTTCCACTAAAGAAGTGTCTTTTCCTGTATATACACAGAAGTATAGCCAGGTTTTGATTCGCACAATTTGTATATTTTTATTCCATATCTGGATCGCTTTGATGGAATATACTGTTTAAAACTTAATCTCCTCACGCTTCTATGGCTCTTGCGCCATAAAACATCTAAACATCTGTATATACGCTTTTCAAGTTTTCTCTCAAACCATTTTTTCAAGTTTCTTTGCACTAGAGGAAGATGTAAAATACAAATATCTCATAATGTCCAAGAATCGATCACGCGTCATCGCTGAGTTAGAAAAGGGAGTAGAAACTACTGCATCAGTTGAAAAATACAACTTCATAGACGGTTTTCTTATAATGCTCGTAAGTATTATGAGGCCCAAAAAGACATACATTTCGCTAATTTTAACATCGTCAAACATTTTCGGTGGTACAAACGTAGATGTGCTTGGTGCATTTGTATCAACTTCACAGATTTTTTTTCCCCTCAGGGGCACATCTTCTCCAGGTGTGACGGGCTTCTCGACCCCGAGGTACCCTAGTGTCTTTTTCTCCTTCCGTTTTTGTCTCCCCTTGAGTTTTTGCTATTTTCTTCTTTCCCTGGAGGGTAGGTGAGGGAGCTCTCCATGAGAAGCAGTTGCCACTCTGTTTGCTTCCTGCTTCTCATGGCACCATCTGTCTGGCGCAGTATGGTCAAGTTGGCTCTTGCGCCATTAAACCTGAATCAACCAACCTGCTTCTCATGGACATAACACCACGTACACGTTCCCGTGCCTAGAGCCATTGTGGCTATGATCGGTTTAGATGGACGTGCAGTGGAAGCGAACCTAACCCTCACAGGGCCACACAAACACCCTACATCGCATTTATTGAAAATCCAAAGGGTTTTACATACATATCGATGAATACAGTTAGACAATGAGAAAAGAGTATACAAGAGAGTATTTACAATAATATACAATGTTGCTGACAGTGGCAGCCTCCGTGGCATTGAAATGAGACCGTTTTTTAAGTGTTTATATTACAGATAGGATTCCATTGGTGTTAATATTTGTTTTAAAATATACAAGATTAGCATGATAAAGTTATGTGATAGAATATAATGAGATTTTACAAAATTTGACATTGGAGATAACAGGTGCAGCCCCCATGGCAATGGTATGGGACCGTTCGATATGTGTTTATGGTACAGAATGGATTCCTTTGTGTAGACATTTGTTGTAAGATTCGACAGGATATAGTTATATATGAAGTATATAAGTAGTTACATAAAAATACAATGATGAGTACAGTTGCAGCCTCCGTTGCAAATGGGTGAGACCGTTCTTGATTGTGTTTATGTTACAGATTGGCGTCCTTTAGTGTTTTACATTTGTGTATGAGACATGATATACAGGAATATGGTATGTGATATAAAAAAGAAAATAACATATAGTGACATTGGTGATAACAGATGCAGCCTCCGTGGCATAGTAGTGAGACCATTCTATTAATGTGTTTGTGTTACAGAAAGATATCCTTTGTGTTGGCATTTGTATAGATTTAAGATTGGTATGGTGAGAAGGAGCTACTGGGCCAGAGCGTGCTTGGAGTGATCTTATAAGGAGCATAAAGATGATGATGCTGAGGAGACCTTGTCGATGATGGAATTGTTGTCTGGCAAGAGTCTTAACTGGATGGTATTGTTAGATAGCTTAAACTATGTTTGCAGTTAGAAAGTGCCAAGTCCAAAGGGCTAGTCTTTTAAGTTGATGTTGGGAGTGGAAATTATAGTTGTAGTATCCTAGTCCGGCTTGAAGAGGTCCTGGTTGGCATGCATGTGTTGTATTGCTTGTCTGATTTTTGATCTTAAGAGAGGGTTACCCGCCACTCTGCGGAACCAGAGGTATTTCAGGTTATCAGCTGGCTTTGTTAGGTGCCAGGACTCGGTAAGGTCACAATCTGCGATGTAGTGCAGAGGAGTACCTTCCTTACCGCAGGCGCAGAATGGTGTTGGGATCAGCCTGAATCTGTAGAGGGAGTGGGCGAACGGTCCATGGCCTGTGAAGAAGAGAAAGTCTTCTCTTCGCCAGTCTGAGCTTGACTTTTGGGAAGATGTTATGAATTGAACGTCCCGTCTTACCTCTGGTCCTTTCAGATTGCCAGGTGTCCAGCATTTGCTTTCGGAGTAGGCTTTTGAAGTGAGACCCCTCAGGGGCACATCTTCTTCAGATGTGACGGGATTCACGACCCCGAGGTACCCTAGTGTCTGCTCTCCTTTCAAGATTTGCCTCCTTTTTGAGTTTCAACCTTTTTCCTTCCTTCCCTCAAGGGTAACCCCGGGGGTGACTCCCAGCGTATAGGTTCCGGCTAGCATCATGGCAAGTGCCGAGGCTGGGTATTTCCAGAGCCGGTAACTGCCATCCCTTGTTGGGCGATGCCGTCGGGCCTGAATAATTCTCAATATCGCATGGCTTGTAATGTATCTAACCAATGTAATGCTTTCCCCAAATTTTTTGTTATTTCCTCTGATAAAAGTAGCTTAAAATTCGTTTCGCCCATTGTGATATATAAGACGATAACTGGTCTCATTGGAGAAGTTTCAAATATAAAAAAAACTAAACAACGGACACCTTCTTATAGAAGTGAAAAACAAACAACAGTCTGAAAATATTACACAGCTTAAAGAGAATTCCAAGTCAACGTTGCCGTTCATCGCTCTCTTAATCATTTTAACGCTGCTGTCTATCGCCTCTCTTAATCATTCCAGAGGCGTTATATCTGAGAACGAGAATTCCAGAGACTATGAGATGATATCTTATTGCCACCTGCGACCAAAAAAGTAATAGCAGTCTGTAGGATCACAATTAAAAGAAATAATCAAATTCTTCCCACCAAGCACCTCATTCTTTGTCATACCCAAATTTGGAGACTGTAAAAATAACATATATCAACTGTCCAGTCAAACCATGCACTGATCACTCTGCTTCTAAATGCCTAAAAATTGACACACCATTACATTGCCGTGAGACAAAGAATTTGTGAGTTCTCGATCTTCCTGACTCAATAGTAAAACGTGCTCTAACATTTGGAAAGAATGTTACAACTGTGAAGGTGATCATCCAGCCTATTTCCGTTCCCTGCCCGCGCTATAAAGAGAAAAGAAATCAGACAAGTTAACACAAAAGATGAATACTTCCAGGAGCCTGAAAATAGTAAACGAAGAACTCCCAAAACCAGGTCTCATCTCAACATTCAGTACCCTAACCCACAATTACACCTTCTGACCAAACACTCCTCAAAATTCACAAATGAGCAGCAAAAGTAATAAACAGCACTCCTGCAGCACCTAGCAATGTTAGGTACCCATAGCATAAAGATCGCCATAACTGTTAAGAAAAGTGACTGTTCGTACCTTGCAGTGATAAAAGATCGTGGAAAGAAACTTCCTCTCCTGGTACTCTAAGAAACCAGAACGGAAAGAGATTTTACAGAGGAAAAGAAAACCCTCCCCAAAAGAAAATAAAATTCAAACAGAAGAAAAAGGACGATCAAGCTCGGGTCCCATCTGAAGAATCTATATGAAATGGATGACGAATTGAGACTCGATCTCTCATCGTCCTCAGCCTGAGGTATTTTAACCAGAAAATTTTTTTAAAAACCAAAATAAGTAGAACTATTTAATTCCTGGAACTGTAACGTGACTTTCTCGCACTCACACGTTGATGATATCAAATCAGTTTTTAAATTAAATAGCGCCACCTGCCTTTGTAGGCTCTAGAACATGCCCACTCAGTCAAACGAAAATAAAATGCTATAAAATGGAAAGAAAAGATTATCTACAAAATGCATGGCTTCGAGAAGCATAGTCCACATCCCTAATATTTTTTCATCAAACGGTTCTAATATAAATTCTCAGTTGCAGGTTGGGACACATGCAAATTCAGCTTAAAATCCCTCATGATTGACGTCTAGCATTTATCCCTCTCCAATGAAATTATTGTCAAACAATCAATGATCTCATCCAACAGGCCTTCAGTTCCATTATATCTTGAGATTTTAATGAATATATTACCTTGAGGGTTCTGCGAAACTCAAATACTAGGGTCATAGTTGAAAAAACTCCTTGGACGACCATTCTCTCGTCTTAGGCGCGCCCCCTTCAGGGGCACACTCTCTAGATTGTGACGGATCTGCCGACGAGGATCCTAATTGTCTATTCTCCTTCTCGTTGTCTCCTCTTGAGCTTTTTGCGTTTCTCTGCTTCCCTCGAGGGTGAAGAGACTCTCCATAGAAGCTGCGTCATGATTTGCTTCTGCCTCGTGAGACAAAAGTACTCCCACGTGTTGGCCAATTGCGTTGGCTAATCTACATAGACAGGATGGGGTACTTTGGTCCCCGGTGTATCAATCTCGGCTGGTTCCCAGTCGCTTGGCTGTCTGCTGGCGTTGAAGGGGTCAAATTCTGGGCCTCTTGTTCGTTGGTGGTTACATGTCCCAGGGGATGGCTCTGTATAGGTTCCAGCTAACATGCAGGAGTGCCGAGGCTGGCAGAGCGGTAACTGCCACCCTTGTTAACTCCATGGTGGGCGGTGCCACTGGGCCTGAATCAACCAATGTCTTATGGGCAAAAGAAAATCTGGTCCCTTCAGTGTAACAAATCGACAAATAACGCCTCAAAATCAAATTTTCCTACCTTCTTCATCATTAAAGAACATCGATAGTAGAAACATTTCATTCCGTGTCACCATTTCTGGTTGAAAGAGCCATAACTGGTGTTGGTGATGTAAAATCTACAAAAAACTTCGATCCAGCGACTTGCTTTATGAAGTTCACTCAAATCAATCAAATAGTCAAACTCAAAACATTTTCCAATATTCCAATAACCGTCTCCCCACATGCATCTTTGAATTCCTCCAAGGGGTTATCACCAGTGAGATTGATTAAATAAGTCAACTGAGAAATCCTAAAGAGCTGCTAGGGGGTGAGCCATGTACGGCGTATATAATTGAGGGATGGCTCAGCTCCTAAACTACAAAACACTTACATACACTTTTGAGACACCATAAAATTACAGAAAATATTAAAGCAGGATATATGCGCCTTCTGTCAGGATATAGAAACAACTACTGCTGTTTCAGTGCCAAGTACATTTTGACAAGACTCTTCTGCGGAACACTCACCCGCCTGGTTGTGCAGAAGTCGGGCATGAAGTACTGATTGCACTCAAGAAGTGGTTAACTGTAGGGGAACACACTTCGTTTTCCAGCTCATTCCTGGAAACAGAGAAAAGAAATGGTATCTATCACAAAAATAAAAAAGCAAATCTCATTCAGAGCCAGAAAACTCATAAACTCTCAGAGACCAAAGCCGGAAATAGTTACGTTTCTGCGGTGAAATATCCACTGCTCCATCTACCCAAACCAACCAAGATATATCTGCTGAGTCTAAACAGTCCGTCCCTACCAAGAACACCTCCCCATACAACCCACCTGTCGAGATCCTTCCTTCCATCTGTCCTCATCATTGACGAAACTTGGCCTCGCCTGACTTAACCGATTTTACTTGCGTAAAAGAAAAAAAAAAAAAAGGACTCTAATAAAACAAATACCATCAAAAGCAGAAAAAGATCTAAAATTTTACACGACCTCTGCCAGAAGTTGGAAACGCCTGTTTCAGCAAAGGGATCATATCTACCACATCTGGTCAGGTCGAGCCTAGTAACCCTAAACCTGCCGTGAGACACTGAGCTTCTACCAAGTGGCGGTCTCCCTCCATGCTAGCTAGCTTTGCAATCTGGGAATCTGATGCGGATGCGAGATAGCCTCTTTATCGAGAGGGATGCCTGGAATATGACATGTCGGAGATTTGGAAGACTCACCTGAGTTAACACCAGTCCTCCACCCTCTCACCAAAAAGGATTCAAATACAAAAACAGTAAGCATTATTGCTTCGTTTTGACATTGCTTTGTTCCTTTTTTTTAAGTTTTCTTTAAACTAACTTGTTTAGTTCTTTAATATTTTAAACATTTTCTCTCTATAGATTTCGTCCTTGGGATTTTATTTGGTCTTTGCCTACCATGTGATATTTTAGACATATTTTACATCTGATGTATTTTAAAACTTGGATTTTTTATCTCTTTTCATCGTTCATCTATCCATTTTTGGCATCATGATTTTATCTTTTCATATGCAACTAAGAATTTCAAATTTATTTTAGAATTCTATCTACCTCTTTTAATATAACACCATATATTTTATCACCGTGATCCTGCCTATCTACCATACGTTTGGCGCAGTTTAGCCAAAAATGGCTCTTGCGCCATTAAATCCCAACCAACCAACCAACTCTGTCTTTTAAACAACTCTAGTTTTACTCATTTCCATCCGGCAACTAAAACATTTCATACAATTGATCTTGCCATCTGTTCACCTTCATTAGCACCTTACTGGGATTTCTCCGTCTCGGATGATCTTTTTAATAGCGACCATTTTCCCATTATTTTAACATATTCACGAAATGATTTTAATTTTCCAAAACGACCTATACGTTTTATCTTTGACAAAGCTGATTGGCGTCTTTTCAACTCTCATTGCGATTTTACTAAAGATATGGTAAGACAGCCTGATGTAAATAAGGCTGTAGATTCTGTGACAAAATGCCTACTTAAGGCAGCTGATATAGCCATTCCAAAGTCTTCAGGAAATCTTCCAAGGTTATATAAACCTTGGTGGAATGATAATTGCAAAGCAGCTAAAAAAGCTCAAAGAAGGGCTTGGGACAAATTTAGAAGGTATCCTACAACAGCAAATCATATTGCCTTCAAACGTGCCAAATCTTTTTTTCGAAAAATTCGTCGACAGAGTAAAAATGGCTCTTTCCAAAAATATGTTGGCTCCATCCAAGGGCATTTGTCTTCAAAGCGCATGTGGGAGAAAGTCAGGAAAATTTTAGGTTCTAATACATTTTATCATGGAATTTCGTTTTTACAAACCAATGGACAACTCGTCTCTCATACTAAAGGCATAGCTAATACTTTAGGTTCAGCTTTTGCGAATGTATCCAGTGGAGATTCATACTCTCAAACATTTATCCACTACAAAAAACAACAAGAAAAGAGGAGAATTGATTTTAATACATTAACATCGCTTGCTTACAATGTTGATTTTAGTCTCCATGAACTCAGACGAGCTATACGGAGTTCGCATCCTACTACTCCTGGACCTGATGGTATTCATTATGACATGCTTAAAAATTTGAGTACAAAATCTTTGGGCTTGCTTTTAATTCTTTTTAACAGGATTTGGAATGAACATGTATTTCCAATGGCATGGAACAGAGCAATTGTCATTCCCATCTTAAAACCGGGTAAAAATCCAGAAGATCCATCGAGCTACAGGCCCATAGCACTGACTAGCTGCCTGTGTAAGACTCTGGAGAGAATGATCAATGCTAGGTTGATACATGTTCTGGAGGAAAAGAAGCTTCTTACTGAATTTCAAAGTGGATTCAGATACGGCCGCAGTACTATGGACAATATTTTAAACTTAGAAACGGCAATAAGAGATGCATTTATCACAAAAAAGCATCTAGTATCGATTTTCTTCGACATGGAAAAGGCATATGATCGCGCTTGGCGACATGGCATTTTAAATGATTTACACAATATGGGTTTCCGCGGTAACTTGCCTATTTTTATCCAAAATTTTTTACTTAAAAGAACTTTTAATGTCCGTATTAATGATATTTTATCTGATAATTTTATTCAAAATGAGGGAGTACCTCAAGGTAGTATTTTAAGTGTTATTTTATTTATTATAAAAATCAATGGAATTATTCATAATCTTCCACCTTATGTTCATGGGTCATTATTTGTTGATGATTTTCAGATTCATTGCTCAAGTATGAACATGTCTTTTATTGAACGACAATTGCAAACAGCTATAAAATCTATTATAGCATGGGCTGATAAAAACGGATTCGTTTTCTCTTCACAAAAAACAACATGCATTCATTTCTGTAAAGTCCGTGGCTTGCACCCTGATCCATTAATTCTAAAGGATACAGCCATTCCGGTTGTGCCAGTCATAAAATTTTTAGGCATTCTGTTTGACTCTAAATTAACTTTCCGTCCCCATATTTCTCATTTAAAGAAAAAATGTATTCAGTCAAATACAACCTGGGGTTGTAAAAGTTCAACTCTTTTAAAAATTTACAAGAGTGTGGTTTTATCCAAACTTGACTATGGTAGCGTGATTTATGGTTCAGCGGCAAGGTCGGTAGTTCAGCAATTGGACACAATTCACCATCAAGGGCTTCGGCTAGCATCAGGTGCTTTTCGAACTTCTCCGGTTCAAAGCTTATACGTACTTACTGGAGAGCCATGTTTGAAGTTACGACGCGAGAGATTTTCTCTCAAATATTACTTTAAAATAAAACAAAATCCCTCTCATCCCTCATATGAAAGGGTTATGAAACCCATTTTTGGCCAGTTTTATGAGAAAAAGGTATCTTTCATTCCATCCTTTGGTCATAGAATGCGTCCTCTTTTAGAGAATTTTAACCTAAAGAACATTGATATTTTACCCAAACACGACGAGCCTCCACCTTGGAGAAGCAGAAACGTTCTTACCATTGATGATTTTCATAAACTTCCCAAGTCAACAACTGCGCCCTCTGTTTATATCCAAGAATTTTGCTACCATAGACAAAAATTTGAAAGATATGGTACTGTTTTCACAGATGGTTCAAAATTCGGTGACCATGTTGGTTCAGCTGTTGTTTTTAGTCATATCGTCATTTCCAGAACACTAAACAAACATTGCTCAGTCTTTACCTCAGAAATTTTTGCCATTTATACAGCTTTACGGGCAATTAGACTTTTATCCCAAAAAAAGTGGATCATCTATACAGATTCTCAAAGCTCTATTGAGGCGATTTTAAACGCATCCAGACAAAGCCATCCTTTGGTGCTTAGCACAGTAAAATTATATTTTAAACTACAGGACCGGAACTTTGATATTTTATTTTGCTGGATTCCAGGACACGTCGGCATCACTGGTAACGATGAAGCTGATGCTGCGGCAAAAGCAGCTAGCTCAAACGTAGAAACTTTTGTCCCTTTTCAGGACATAGACCAAGTCCTAAAGCAAACCATACTTATTAAATGGCAACATATATGGGATCTGGAACTAAACAACAAATTACACTCCATACAACCATCTTCGGATCTCTATAAAGTTTGGCGCAGCATGGTCAAATCTATGGCTCTTGCGCCACAAAACCAAACTCAAACCCATACAACCATCTACTGCCGGGTTTCAGCCTAATAACCTTAATCGCCGAATGAGTGTGAAATTAGCGAGACTTCGATTGGGCCATACATATTTTACTCATAAACATCTACTTTATGCGGATCCAGCCCCAAATTGCTCAAGCTGTAGTACTATTATTTCTGTAAGACATATTTTATGCGAGTGCCCTAAATACCGAGTTTTACGGCGGAAGTACTTCGGAAAGTCTTATCCTGATTTAAGAGACATACTTGGTGAACCCTACATTGCAAATGTTTTCTCCTTTGTCCATGACATCAATTTTATACATAGCATTTAGTTTTTCATTTCATCTTGCCTGCTTTTTTTAGACCTCACTTGTGCTTTATGGATTAAAATTTGTGTTTAGAACTTATCATGAGTTTGGCGCAGCTTGGCCAATCTTGGCCCTTGTGCCATAAAAAATCAACCAATCAATCAATCATCTGGTGTGGAAGTTTATGGATTGGAGAGTTATAATGTTGATTCTGTTCGTTATTTGATCATGTCTGCATTTAATACATCTCGATCACTTTCTGGAATATCTCCTTTTTCAATACATAAAGGAATCATTGGAATTGGAGGTGAACCGAAATCTTTTAAAAAACTTAAGTCTGGAGATTTTCTTATTGAAACTTTAACCACCACACAAACCAAATCTTTCTTATTAGCCAAAACACTGCTTGGTATTCCTATCTCTATCACTCCGCATAAGAGTCTGAATACTGTCCGTGGTGTCATCTCTGAGTCTGAGCTGTTGCGTTCATCTGAGGATGAAATACGGGAAGGCCTGAGTACCCAGGGAGTAATAAATGCAAGATGAATTACCATTAAAAGAGATAACGAAACATGCATTACACCTCACGTTATTCTAACGTTCTGTGGAAGTGCATTGCCAAAAAGTGTTACAGCAGGCTATCTGTATTGTCGCGTCCGCCCATACATACAAAATCCTATTAGGTGTTACAAATGTCATCGTTTCGGTCATTCAAAGACTGTTTGCAGAGGAAACCAGGTGTGCTCTCGATGTACATCTGTTGGACACTCTTTTGTTGGCTGTCAATCGGAGCCGAAATGTGCGAATTGTTCGCAGCCACATGAATCCAGTTCTCAACGATGTCCCAAGTGGCAACAAGAGAAACAGATACAAAAATTAAAAGCAACGAAAAACATTTCCTATGCTGAAGCCCGTAAACTTTGTGCGCCAACAACCACACCTGCCTTTGCCACTATTGTCAAGCAAAGCAAATTTGTACAAACAATGGAACAATTTACACAAACTGATGCAAAAATAACTGGTATTTTTTGCACTCCTTCACTTAAAACTTCTGTATCGACAATTACAGATGATAAAATATGCAATGTTACACGCCCACCTAAAAAGAAAAAGTCCCAGCCAGATATGGGAACTAATAAAACCACAAATTTCAGTTGCATGTTCCGATCAACAAATCGGTAATTCTAGTAATACATTAGTCCAGACAAAATTCGCTCCGCCATCTTCTCTTCAACCACTGTTGGAATAGGGATGACGAATATTTGACGAACTGTTATTTTCTACGTAATATCAAAAAAAAATCACAATGCATGATGATACTACGAGTAAAGGAGATTCAGTCATTTTTAATTAAATGTGCATAAGAATGTTTTTTTTATTTTAATTTCATTCTTTTAATATACTTTTGTGAGTTTAGTTCTATATATCAACAGATAGGCCATCAAATGCTAATCTAAAGCTCTCTGAAATGTATGAACTACCCTCCCACACAGGGCATCAACTCAAGCACTCAGGTCGAGGGGCAGTCTTCGCCATTGCAGATCCATGACACATGATTGGCTCTTTGATCTGAGTGATCACCTTACACCACCTCTATTATTTTATCACAATTCAGTTTCCTCGTTTCCTGTTCCTCCTGATCCAATTTTCCCCGATCACGGTTCAATAAGTCTTTCTGTGAGATCATCCTTCTTGTGTGATATGCGTTTTGAATGATTACGGAGCTTTATTCAAGGAGGAAACAGAATAAGTGTTCCAGCTTCAGCCCATAGAGACAGGGAGGAGTTATTTTCTTCATTCCAGGGACTTCGCAGACCACACGATAGACTTATTGTGTGGTTGATCGTTTTCTGAAACGCAGACTATTTTTATTTATTTTTTACTTAAGACAGTGGAAGATGGATTGGACAATAGCATCAATATAAAAATTAATTACTTTGGCAAACTTTATTGGTATATTAATCTGAGAATGATCGATTTTAAATCAGATTTTTATAGATATAATGTAATCTTTGTTTTAGTTTTATTAAATCAATATTCTGAAAATATGTTATCTTCAACTTGTGACGGAATGTATTTCGACCGCATTTTCATTCATTCTCTCTCTAATTGCCAATTTGAGTACACTGATGAATGGGTTGATTATTATTTCAATGAGAACAGACGATTGAAAAAAGTAACATTTGCCGATATTTTTTCTTTTTACACGAACTAAAGATGAGAATATCTTATGAAAATTTTCTCAGAAAATTTACCGTTATTTTATTAACTTTAAATCTGTGATATTTTTATTATGAAGTTGTTTTATTTCATTTGAATGCAACTATATTAACAAGCTCCTTTTAAGAATTTTTGAGCATTTTATTAACTATCAAATAAATATTTCTTTGGAAGTATCATAATAAAACTGAGTCAAATCAAATTCGACTACCATTTAGCTCTGAAATACATTTTTTGGATCATTGCGATATCCGCATGTTATCGCATGTTATTCATTCATTCATTAGTGAGATGAATGACAACAATCAGGTTCATTCACCAATATGAATGAAAACATTCATATTATGGTGAATCATAGATACATTTTCCATTTACTCATTTTATAAATTTTCGTTATAGATCTGGGGATATCATTTTCGTTTAAATTCTCACTCTTAAACAAGTCTTTTATTTATTTTCATCTTTGAATGAAATTCTCATCAAATATATAAAAAAATGCTACTTTATAATACTTTTTTTATATATATCAAATTTCTGGTACAGTTTCCACTCACCTTCCAACAATTTTGAATAGTTATTTTAATAAAATTAATTTTAACATGATAAGGTTTATAGGTTGCATACCTATATATATATATATATATATATGGCATTTTTTAGTATTATGTTCGTTTTGTCTCTATATTGCATTACTTGAACCCGTTTAATATCTGGGACAAATTTGGCACAGTGATGATGGATTACAAGCAGGGGCGATGAGGCATTTTTTCGACGAGGGGGACGAGAAAATTTTCTCTAATTTAACTTTAAATAACACATAATTAATTTATATTTGGCTAAAAGAATTAAGTATTAATTCATTCCTCTTATAATGAATACTTATTTGGATTAATAAATATTATGAATTTTAATGTAGGTAAATCCGACACAATGACGAGCAATAATAGAAAATGAAGAATTAAAACATAAAATTTCAAAGACCGTTTAAACCTTGCTTGGCGCACTTGGCAATTTGCTTGCGCCATAAAAGTCCTCAAGACCGTTTAATTTTCTCTGGCCATGATAGCTCGCAGATAGTTTTTAACTAGACTAAAACTTCTTTTAACTCGTGCATGTAGATAAGAGAGTCATTACAATCAATTTTTTTACTCGGCGATTGATCTTAAAATGCCTTCGGCAGAAGAAAAAATTATTTTAAAATTCAACAAACACTTGCAGGTTGATTGGAGTCCTTTCACTTCACTAACATTCATTCATTTATTCAAAACAATAAATTAGTTCTTAAATTTTAACTCACCTGTCTTCATTTGTCACCTGTCTTAAGCAAGTGTGTAATTTTTAATTTTCTTGGAGCTATTACAAGTATGAATGTATTTTTAAAAAAAGACACTTTTTTACTTAATTTTGAGCATATTATTTTTCTCAATACGCATTATGCAATATTTTACCAACAATTATTTTTATGTCATTGTTTTATTAAGACACCTTTATCAAACCCTTTAAAAATTCAGAGGCTTTTGGAAATATGATGTCTGTGTGAAATTACTGGCAGGAGAAAAAGTAATTAATTTGCATCCGATTCTTAATTTTGAATATGTTTCATAAATTTCTGGGACACAGTGGCCTAGTGATAAGGTCTCAATTTCGTGACCGGAGGGCTCCAGGCTGGAAACCCGATTCTATTGAAGATTCGCCGTATATGTGGGCCTTTCATACGCTTAAATCTATTCCGAGGGGCAGAAACGTCCTCCCCTGGTGTGGTGCGGAAGTTTCGAGAGGGGCTTACAGCTCAGGCCGTCCTCTTCATCTGACCACGGTTCAGTGAAGAGTCTTTCCCTAACAAACGTAAATCTCCTTTCAATCCTTTCTAGCTTGAACCTAAAATCTTCAAATATAGTCTTTTATTACATCATATTAGTATGGTTTGAGTAAAAATTTGAGGATGTTTGGAAAAAAAACACACATTTATTTTAAGCTTTGAAACAATATATATTTTAATGAACAATTAGACTGTACAGAATTTTCCCGGAGTCAGTATTGTTTGATGAAAAAGTAATTTAAAAGTTTATTATTTCATAATTATTATATTTATTTTAATTTATAAATTAAGATTATTGAATTCAAGCTTCTTAAATATCGCCAAAACTAATTAACTAGTTACAATTGTAATTCAGCAATTAAAAGTATGCTTAATTTCATCGCTTCAAAATAATGACTGACAAGTCAAAATCTATAAAGTACAATATAGTGAAGTGTTCTTCTAGCGCCAGGACCCCGGTCACAGTAAAGTTTAGATAAGATAAAAGAAGAAAAAAAGTATATAAGAAAAAATAATTATATTTAACAAGAGATTTTATAAGAAAAAAAAATCAGGCGGGTTTTGAAAAAAATATGGTTCCGAGCAACGCGAGGGTTATCAACTAGTTATCTATAAATTCCGTCATGCGACGTAGAATGGTGCGACATGCATGGGCAAAGTCGTTCAAATCGTAATATAATTATTTTTAGAAACATAACTCAAAATTTTCTCAAAATCTTAATATAAGTAATTTAAATTTGCGTGTAGATTGATTATCATTTCAAGGCAGAAAGAAAATCTTTCTATTTATCCTGAACGATTGTTTTGGTATATACCATTTTCGTCTTGGGAAATATAATTATCACAATTTCTCACGGAATACGGCTCACCTTATCTCTATAATAAAACCCATTAACACCTTATACTTCCTCTCGATTCACAATTATCTTCTCATTGCTAGACCTCCCAACGACTGTGAAGTTGTTCCCACCTTTTCCTCCCGGAATGAGAGAATTCTAAAGATGTATGTTTGGAGAGAATTGTTATTATTTTCCCTCAGGAGAAAAATCACTGGCAGTGCACATTAATTTTTTTGATGTAACTTGTAAAATATGTATCATTTCAGAATAATAAATATCATTAAAAGCTCTCTTTAACAATTGAAACGGTAGCTTTCTGCCATAGAAATAGCTATGAGTATCGAAAATCTTATGGAAAATTTAGAGACCAGAAAGGCCGGAAGAGTCTGTAGCTGTGTTTTAAAATAAACTTGACCTGATAATTTGAGCCTATTTATAACCATTGAAAATAATTTCAAAGATTTTTTTTGAAAAATATCACAAATTCACAGCGAATTCTGAAAACTATCTATGAGCGACAGATTCGGGTTGAAGAAATACTAAATATTAACTTGAACAATGCTGAAGATTATGTCTTTGAGAATTTCGCGGCAGTTAAAGCACCGAGACTGCACAATAGATGCGAATCTCGTCTGGTAATCACTCAAAATATTCCCGTTAAGATAGACTTTAAGATAAGAATTTAACACTTTTCGTTCAAAAGAATTGAACATAAGCAATTCAAAACATAGATCAACTAAAATATGGATTATGGGGAAATTTTAAAAGAAAAGACAAAAGAGTAGTAATTATATTTTAAATTTCATTCATTTCAGCTAAATTTAAATTTAATCTTTATTAGGCTAGCAATTTGGGCTCAATGTAAGTATTAAAACAGCCAATTTAATTAAGAATAATTTTTTTATTGGATGTAGTTTTTTTATATCATGATTTAAATTTTAAAAAAATGTTATGTAGTTGAATTTAGAGTCTAAAGCAGTGAAAAGTTTTTTTTGGCTTTTCTTCTTATATTGATAATATTAAAGATTTCGACAAGGAAGCTTTTCAAGATTAATAAGATGATTAATATATTATTTTAAAATGTAGATTCATGGGTTCAAGTTGATGTTAACATATTCTTTTCCTGTGTGGCAATAAATCAAGATTTGGGATTAATGAAGTTTCCACTTTAATCACTCATCTCAAAACTGAAACCCTGAATTGTAGTCTTGCATATCTCCATGGCCAAGGTCGCAGTTTTTCTCTTCATTATTATTTTTTATTTACATGTATTAAGCCCAAGAGTATCTGACAATCAAAGACATATTCTTAAAATAATTTCAGACTTGAAAAATTGATTGATTTAAAATTTGCAAATTGACAGAAAATATGAAACTGTATTACATTTATTATAAAATAAATTTTAGCAAAAAGTTCTCACTTTATTAACTTCGTCTTATCTTTTTTTATGCGGGGGCTTCTAAACTATTTCCTCGTGACCACTTTCAAATGGAAAAGTTTTACGATCCCGTTTATCCTAAAATGCTTATTGCGGATCCAAATTCGAAAGAAAAAAAATAACAAAACATGGGCATATCATAGAATTATGATTGTAGGTTGCGTGAAAAATTTTCCTAAATTGTTTTTCACCAGGATCAGTAAGCTCTGTAGAGGCCAGGCAACTGCAAATTTCTGGACCTTATTTCCCCTTCTAAACCAGAGGTTTATATTAATTTTAATTAATCTTTATATAAGCAGTTTTAAGTTGCGTATAAGGACAAACTTATATAGGCTTTCCTCTTCATTAAGGGTGGGAAATAGGATGCAATGAATCTTGAATTTTCTTAAGGGCCCCTACAGGCCCTAGTAGTTCAAAATGGGGCATTATTTTTATAAAAGCAAATCTAATCCAAAAAAAATTATTGTTTTTTATTTCTACTCAATGTGTTAGATAACTTGTTTAATTCTCTAGGCCCGGCCTCAAAACCCTGAATGATTTTACGATCGCCAAAGAAGAATGGAACGTCCTTCCTTTAGAAATTCAAAGTGGACTCCTGCTTTGCTCTATCAGTTGTCAACAAGGACGGCCAGTGATGGTCATTGCAGGTTTCAAGCGAGGGAAAGCTTTGTGAATAGGAAAGATGGATTGAAACGACTGGAGTAGATTTTTCTGAATGTCTTTGCAAATCTCTATTTGATCATTTATTAAGTACGAAACCTTTTAATGATAAAAGAAAAAAGTGATATTATGTCATTATGACTGTTAAATTTTCCTCCATAATTTTTAAAATACTTTTGATAAATGAATAAAATTCATCCAAATATAAACACTTTTTTAAATGTATAACACAAAATCAAATTTGACATAGAATGTAATTAGTATTTTTTTATAAGTCTGCCAATAATGTTTTTGCATTAATGTAAAGAAAATTATTTTATTTTTCAATATTTTCTTGGTTTATATAAAATATCAATTTATTTTTCAGTTATCTTGGACTACATACTTAAAGAAATAAAACTAATAATATTTGCATTTAAGCATATTTTTAACTAATTTACCTTTTCTTCAACAGATGGATTTTATCTTTACAAGCATTATTAAAATTGAGATAATCGAATTGGTCAGTTAATATAAAGTATCTTCTGCTTTTTTTAACAATAAAATTGTACAAGAATCGGGCATATATAGTTAATTTGATAAATTTTGTCTTGCAAAACTCAATATGTTTAAACAAACTTTTGTAACAAATTGTCCTCGTTTGTGTATGTATGAGACACGCAGTTAAATGTGGTGTTTGGCTAACAAAACTGTGAACACAGTCTGATAAGGTTAAAAGCTTTTATATTAAACAATTATTTCTTCAAATACATTAATAATTTAATATTTAATAATGAATCTCTAATTTCAAAAGTCGTGAAACAATATAAAAGTTAAAATCGTAATTTGTAGAAATCTCTCCCCTGCCCCTTTGCAAACACTGAACCCACTGAAAGCTAACTCAGCTCCGTGCAATTATAGAATCTTTAAAAAAATATATCTTCCTTTCAGCAAATCAAACACAATTAAAACAAACATGATTTTCTGGCGGTATTCAGAGGAAAAAATCATTATATATATGGATGAAATGTTCATTTTTTTTTTTTTTTCATATAGAGTGATAAATTCTTGCTGGAACAATGGGATACTCTTTTGTATATCAGACAGAATATCAAATTATTTAAAACCAAATTTAATATTTTCTTATAAATTTCATAATTAATATATATTAAGTTTAATAAAACAGAAATTGAGGTACATACAATATTGATAGAAAATTTTTTAATAAATCAGATATTTCTCAAGCGGTTTTCAATTACTGACAAAGTAATTTTTTGAATTAAAATTAAATATGCCAAATTTTCTTTATTTTGATATCTTGTTGGGATTTTCACCATATGTTATTCAGCAATTAATTTAACAGTAATTAATGTTAACCTCATTTCACTAAAATGCAATCGTGAAGAGTCGGGAAAGAATCAGCAGAATAATTGACGTTTTTTTTGCTAAAATTTGCTTCAACAATGCAAGCAAAAACAATAAATCAATTAACAATTGAATTCAATTTACTACGAAAAAATGCAGGCTGAAGATTTCTGTTCCAAAAAAATATTTGAATAATCAGTGCCAATAAACAGAAAGGAAGAAGAGCTTTCTTAAATGTCACTAAAGAAATTCACAATTTTTTTATTGAGTGGCGGTAAATATACAGTTACAAGCAAGCTTGTTTTATGAAATAACATTTGCATAAAACAAGTTAAAAGATGCCGACAATCGTAATAGAGATGTAGAAAAGGCTGCATTTATATGTTTCCTTTTACTGATAATCTACTGTTTCAACTAGTTAGTTACTATTCATTCTTCCGATCATAGGTTCTCTCCGACTGAATGACTTGTCAAAATCGCATATATTTATATTTTATTTTAATGATAACCATTCCATAATTTGTGTTTTTTCAACACTGCTTTTGATACGATTTTTTGTGAGAGACACACTGCCAGGCGGAGGGAAAACTCTGGGAAAATTCGCTGCTAATAATTAGCCAGCAGGGGTTTAAAATTAAAGCAATTATAAGAGAATAGAAGGAGACAATTAGGGGGTGGTCTCCAAGTTTGGGGTGGTCTCATAGTAATCAGGGGAGCTCATATATTTAACTATTCAATTCTGATCATGGTGTGAGGAGGTTGAATTAGAATATTTGAGACTGTCTATAGGAGGATGGGGCGTATTTTTCTGTGTATGGCTTTTGGTGAAAGCTATTTATTTTTTGACTAGTAGGTGGCTTTATTTTTGTAGCATTCAATAACATAAGCCTATCTTTTCTTTTCTAGTATAAATGGGACCTCCTTAATTATTGTCACTAATTTCATGTAGCTGACAAATTTTGAATAGATAATGTGTCACCTCTACCATGCTTTCTTTCAGATACCCATGGTTTGATTTTACAGCCTTTAGCATCTTTTCACGGATTTTTTTTTTGGATTACATTATTTTTATTTTACGTTTCTGAGAATTTTACCCTAATTTTTTTGTCCGTCTTGAAAACCTGCCAAGAATATTTATTTATTAAATAACTTTCAAAACAACAAAAGGGACTCTTTACAACTCAGATAGAACCTGCTTTGATTGAAAGAAATAGCCGCTGCAACAAGTCGACTGGACTGCTACAGAGTCAATGAGAAATGGAAGTCTTATACTTTTGGTGCTTGGTATAAAATAGTGACTATTTTTTAATATTTTTCTGATTACAATGAACATAAAACCCATTTTTCTTTGAACTATTTTTAAAATTCTCTCTTGGACTATAAACCCTTAAGATTTATTTCATTTTTTTTTTTAAGATATATATTCAAAGATTTCTTTTCTTTTTTAAAATTTACTCACAGTATGATTTGCCTAAATATTTTTAAGTTATTTACTAATGTTTAAGATTATTTACTTTTATATGCATTCACTTAATTTCACGGTTAAAATATTAATTACTTTTCAAATAAAGGGTTTTTTATTTGTCTGTATATTTTTTACAGGCTCTTCGAGACGGATGTTGGACTACAGAGACATTAACTGATGATACAAACATAGTTTAAAAGTGATTGATGTAGCCTCGGAAGGCTTTTTTCAAAATTTAAATTAATTAAAATTACCGTTTTCCCATAACTTCGGAAAATACTATTATCGAAAAGATTTTCACTTAATCTTAATGTTTAAGAAAATTATCTTTTAATTACACCAGTTTAATTTATACAAAAAATTAGTTAACAATTTATTTAAACATATGTAACTTTATTTCTCATTCTTGTAACAAAATCCAGCAATCATCCTTTTGTTATACAAATAATATTGTTTATCTTACATTGCTGAAAAATAATCACTAAGATGCTCTTCTTTTTGCATTTAAAGTTGAGTGAATTCTCTAAATATGTTTGCATGGAAGCTTTGTGAGGCTTATTTCCTATCTCTTTAGAAGAGTAATTACATACGAGATTCTACTTAAAATGGAAACAATTATGAAAGTTTTTTATAGTTTGTAGTACATTAACAAATTCTGCTGTTCTTCCTTGATATAATTTAATCCATAAGAGAATATACTCTCTTCATCAACTTGCAATTTTGCTCCTACTGTAGTGCTTTGAAATTTCTATTCAACCTAAAATAAAACCCTTTTAAGGTATTAGGATTAATTGTGAAATATATTAAGTAATATAAGAGTATTCTAGTTCCCCTTGTTGTGGAGAATTTCGCACACAATTCCGATGCTGAAGGATTCAATTTATTTTTTTTATATTTTTTATGAGCACATATTTCAGTTCAACTAGTACGTTATTGGGTTAATAGACATTTCAGTATTTCCACTTTTTTAACTTTAAAGCTCAAATTTCAGGCGTGCTTGCAGACCATACTTGGTGTCCATTCATTCTCATGATACACCTAAAATGTTTAGCACATTTCATTTCAGGTCATTGAAGAAGAAAAGGTGAAAGACCTCATATATACAAACATCGCTGATTAATTATTGCATGACGTGTGAAATAATCGTGAAAGGTTAAGCAATGAATGAAATTTAACTTCATAGCATCCAATGTCCCAGCCAGCGGAGGTTAAGTCTTCAAGGCATTTATTTAAATACCTCAATAATGAAACTAATTTAATCGAAAGTGTATGGATGAAAAAATTAAAGATTTAGAATAGTTAAACATTTTTTTATGTTTTTTATGAAACTTGTTCATAGAAGATATTTACTGAAAAATAATAAATTCTTTTAAAAAAAAATAGTTACATAAAAGAATCGAGATAATTTGGTTTTGTATGGAAATAATAAATTTCCAAACAGATTTAAACATTCAAAATTATTATTTTTTAAAATCTGCACTGAAAAATTTAGACAGAAGAAAATCTATCAGTTGTGTAAATTCTCCATTCTAATAATCTACAGAACATTTTTTTCAAAAGTGGTGAAAAATCTTATTTCTATTATAGGAATTAAAATGCAAGAATGTGTTTGCATATGTGTTTGAAAGTATTAGTTTTAATTACAGTGATATTTTAATATCATATTTTCTTGTTTGTAGATCAATCTTTAATGCGTGGAGGATATATTGGTAAAAAAGGAGAGCGCTCCCCAATTTGGAATTTTTTATACTGCTATAGATGAAAACTTTGCTTTTGTGCAACATCTGCAGGCATAAACTATAGGTACAAGACAACAGTCTGGGAGATTTAAGAAAACATATGCTGAAAAGACATCCAACAGTAGGTAAAGAGCGAGCTCTGTGAGTGTCCAATATTCAGGTATTTGATATCTTTTATGTTGACATTTTTTAACTTGATTAGGAAACAGTTAAAAAAATTTTTTATGTTTAGACAGGTTGGGTTTAGTAAATGAAATAAAAAAGGTAGTGTTTGATATTTCTCATTATTTGAAATTGGCCAAGAATTTAAATATCAGTCTTCATCTGAGAATGGTGTGAGCAGATCAGCTAAACTGGCAGAAAATATGTATCTGTAGCAATGAGATTTCTACTCATTGGTGTTTTCATTAGAAATGAGATTTTTTGAAGCGTGTATGGCTTTAAAGCTATTAAGTTTCCCTCAATATATGGAATTACCTTTTTAAAAGGCTACTGAATATTCTTAAAATTGTATAAGGGAATTATAGTTTAAAATTGCATTATGACAAATAAAGATGACATTTTCCGTAACTTTTAGGCTGGCATAAAATTAACTTAGGTAAATAGAACAGATAAACAGCCATAATTTTTGATAAAATAGACAATCTTTAAAATTTTCAGGGCTGAAACTGTGCATTTTTTATCATCAGGAAATTATTTTTTGGAAAACAAAATGTTAATAATATAAGAACACAATTATGCAACTAAATGTATATTTGAGACAATTCGAAATGTAAGATAGAACTATTCAATTTGTTTGGTAACATTTAACCAAAATTTTTAAAATAATGTGTATTTTCAGAAGTGGTAGGATTCTCATTTCTGAGAATTTAAGAAATTAGATCTTCTTTCACAAATGAATAATAAAATTTTGGAAAATAGCCTAATATTATTTATTTTGGCGACCAGCTTGTTAGCCGGGGAATATGATTTCAATTGAATCTTGCATCATTTATATTCATGTGGTTCTCTTAACAGCGTGATTTTGAACTCAGGAGATGTGGTGAATGTTTAACCCATGTTCTATTAGTGACTTTGGACCTGGCCTTTACAGTCGTTGTCACATAAATGTTCCTATTAAGGACAAATAACTGACCATGTCATTAATGACTCTATTCATTTTTATCCAGCACTATCTTCACTTTTTTATTCCTCTCGTAAAATGTCCATTTTCTGATTTCCAATCTTAAAATGGCCGTAGAAGACATTTATGGCCAGCATTATGTTAACTGGATAAAACATGCTGAGAAAAGAATGAAAACATAGCAAATTAATATACAGCAATGGATATATTTCTTAATGTAATCAAAGTAATAGCTCGGAGCTTCGTTTACAGATTTCACAAAATCTTGATGAAATAAAATATGAAAGAAACAAAATGTATTAGAATCCTATCTCCAGATAACAATGAAAGAAAAATATGCAATTAAATATTTGTTTAAACAAAGAAATTATTTGGAGTGCGTTGCGAGCAATGAAAGAGTATTGTTGTAGATTATGCTTAAAAATATTTTTTTTAAAGATTTATTAAAATTCGAGAAAACATTGTGCAGAGGAAATTTAGTTGATATCATTAAAAGGTGAATTTTGCACTTTCGGATGGATTAATAAAACAACGCGTCAGAAAGAACTCAGGAATTTTTGCTTAGTTTTAATTAATTAAAATTCTAATTAAAATTTTTTTTAAAATGCCTTCCCGAGGTGCACATTTCCACCTCTAAAGAATGTTCGGCATGAGATTTAGTAGCTCTCTAGGTCTAAGCGGGTCTGCATGTAGATGAAATAACCTGGTTCTACACATTCTCCTTTATTATTAGTAGATATTTGTAACAAATCATGCGGCTCTTTGACCCGTTTCTTAATGTAGATTATTTAGATGAATAAATGTAGGCTAGCGGGATCAAATCTCAGTTTTGTGCCCAGGAAACTCTGAATTACACCGCACTAAATTTCTTTATTTTTTTAATAATACGCAGTTATTATCACTAATTTCGGATACTTTTAATCATAAGGATTCAAAGTTAGAGAATAAATATACGTTGATTCATAAATGTTAATTTAATGCAAACTAGAAAGTTTGTTCGTATGATGCTGATGATAAAGTACTAAAAATAAATCTCCCATCCCTGTTAAACTCTGAATTAAGCCAGATTTTTCATCACAAGGAAATGTTAAAATGTGTCTTATTATATTGTCTCAACTTGACATATAAAATTATTTTGCAGGTTACTGAAAAAAACAGTAGATGAATCCAGTTCAGGGCCTTCTAGAGATATCTACCTTGGAATCTCAAGGACAAGTAGCAGTACAAAAGTTCAGCTCAAATTTTTGAAAGGCCAGTTTCAAGTTATTTAATGAAAAATTATCTGTCAGTGAGACACAAAATTAATAATGAACTGTTAAAATGTTTATTTTTGATTACCAGCCGTTTTAATATTGCTCAAAAGCGACAGAGGATTTGAGCTTTGTCTCAGCTCTAAATCCATCCTACATGTCTATAGCCCGTGGAGACACAAATAGTAGAGAATACTTTGTTACCTGCAATTCAGAACAGTGTCTCATGTGGAACAAACATTGTACTATCAAAGCTTGTCTTACAACTGAATATGGACATCTCTTGAGAATACTTGAAACTTCATGTCTGTAACTGCACTACTTGGATGAAGGAAATTTAAAAATGAACTCCCTACTTTTTAGGATGTATCCATTTTTGTTTTGTACCCCATACAAGTGCAAATCTGGCTTCAGAAAGCATGAAAATTATGAAAACTTCTGGAACTTACAAGGAAAAATCCTAGTGACAGTTACAGACAGTTACCAGCTTAATATTGTTAAGCGCTAATAAAGCGGGCTTAAATGGCAGCATTTGGGGATGTTTTTTAAGCCCATACAATAAATTTGATACTCAAAGATCTTGGTAGAATTACAACTGCTTAGTCGAAAAGTAAAATCAATTTAGTATTGCCACTTCAAGCGAAGCACTACGGCTAATTCCAGATTAATGGTGGTGCCAAGTGGAAGCTTCAGGAAGAAGATACCAAAAAACTAATCCAAGATGTTCAACTCGATGGAACTCAACATTTATACTAGGAAACGGTTTGTCCGGGTTGGAAAGAAGCTGCATTAAGAGACCACTGTAGGCTCTTTTGGATGCTGATCTTCCCCACTTGATAACAGGAGGAAGTGTTTCATTACCAGTGCTTTTGCAAGCTTTAAAACCATTCGAAGATGCTACAACAATGGCAATGTGGGAGAATGCATGCTGCATCCATTGATCTAATTATAGTGAGCAGACTAAATGATGTCTGCAGCAGGCTGTTAAACTCTACTGATATACTACAGGACAACATACTAAGAACTACTATATGGAGAGTGCAACAATCTCTTCTAAATAGATTGGGGATGTAAGAAAACAACAATATTTTAGCAAAAGCTACATTTTTTGGATCCGCACAGCTTCAAAGGTCTTTAAAACTAAAAATAACTGCCGAAATGTGTAGGCGGCAACTATTTCTGGGGCTAGTTGCAAATATGCTTCATTCAACTGATGAAGCTGCTCATCAACAGAAATCAGACCCACAGGGATCTGAATCCGACGCACTTAAGAATTAGAATTCTTTTGGGACAGTTTTTGATCTGGAGAGGGTCTCTAACCATAAGCGAAGGGACTGCCAGTTGAGAGCTGCCACTGGGATACCTCGAAGAGGGTATAATCATGAAAATCAGGATCCGTTGTTATGGTGGGAGAAGTCAAAAAGTATAATTATCCACATTTGAGTTCTCTTGTTAAGAAAATGGGTTGTGCTCACCTTCAGTCCTTGTGACAGTTTTCTCTAAAGCAGGAAACATATTAACAGAGCATTGAATCGCGTCTGAATTTAACAAAGTAAAAAACTTTTGTTTCTAAATTGCAATTGGAAATCTACTAAATAAATAATCAGAAAATTGCATCACATTTTTCATTTAGGTAATAACCTGATAAATTTGAGAATTTCTAGAGTAAGAAAATTAAATATTTAGTTAGTTTAGTAACCATAACAACGGATACAGTTTTCATTTGATACTTATAATCTTGACGGGTTCAAAAAAACTTTTGCAACTTTCGTCTATTTTAATTCCCCTCTCTGTATGTATTAAGAGATTCGAATATAAACATATTTGCTGTAACTACCAATAACTTATTTTTTTATAATTATTATTTTAATGCATTCCAAGATTTAAGATTTTTTAAAATATAGCGCGTATATACATTGTGTTAGATTTGGCAAAATAATGTTGTTTTTTGCAGTATAATATTGTATTTTCATAATTTCACGTTATTTTAAAGTAATGTTTTATATCATAAAATTGAATAAATTTCATTTTTTGAGGAACCGATGAAGATTATAATGAACTTATTTTCATATTGATAAAAGCTTTGGAATATATATATGTAATATTATAATCCTATTTTAAAACCTAATGTCAATTGTTAATTTGCAATTAGATTTATTTTAACATCAATTATGCTCGACGAAAGGTAGCTTCAATTTGAAGCAATTCCTTTGAATCTCAATATTTTAATGAGGTCATTTTTCCATATTCATTGAATTCTTGGAAAATGATTGCTGTATAAGCGGGTAAGAGAAAGGACAATGAATATGTTTTTTTTTTGTATTTAGTTTCAGTATCTCTACTACTTTACTTAAAGTGTGAAATTTTGAAGACATAAAGAGATTTTCTAACTGAGATAAAGAAGTACATTTTTATTCACCTTTAGAGCAACAAATAATGTAAATTAATGATCTTCCTAAAGCACATTATATATTTAAAATCTTGTTTGAGAGATGTTGATGGTTAATCAATAAAAGTATAATAGGTAATTGCTTGTGTGCTTTTTTAAGTAGGTATGCATCACATTACTTAAAAGCAACAAGATAATGTAAGGCTTTATGGGTTTTAAAATATTTAAATTTGGATACATCAGTTTAAAATGTAAGCAAAATTTGGCAACTCGCTAATATTTTATTTCAAAATAAAATACTTTAGTATAATGTATTTTTTTTAATTTAAATGTTAAAACAAATGCAAACATAACAAATGAAGTTTTTTACTCTCATGACAATGTAACCAAAGATAAAAACAACTGCTACTTCTTAGCAACACAATTTTTATAAGTTTTAGATGTATTTTCAAAGTTAAATTAGATGGTAGAAAGACTTGATAGGGTTGGTTAAAAGGAAATTGACATCCAACTTTAATTTTAAAATTTTTTGAAAGCTGGTAAATATTCTATACTAAGGATGTATCTAAAATTAAGTTTACAATTTAAACTTTTAAAGCGCCAAAATAATATGTATTGAGGAAGTACAATGAATTATTTTCATAACTTCTAAGATATTTATGCAAGAATAATACAATTATTATATTAATACTGCTTTATTATGAAATACCAATTATTAAAATAAATTTAAAATTTGCCCCATTCATGAAAGCGATTCATCAAAATTTTTTTACCTAAGGTCGATATTTAAAATATCATTTGTCCATCGAGATAAAATTCAACATATACACTTTGATAAGTTCAGCTGAATTAAAATAAGCATTGATTAATTCAGACAATTAATAAAAAATTCTATAGAGAACTAAACTATTTCTTAAGGAAATTTAAAATTTCTTTATTTAGTTCTTCCGGTAGATTTTAAATATATTAATAACGAGCTGAAAAAATGATATGCTTTCTGAAACTTGACCTGACGCACCAAATTGTATTTAATCTAACATTAGCCGCCTGCAACATTCAACAGGTTCTTCCCCAGATGGAAAAAAAAACCCTTTGCACGTAGTTTAAAATGCAGTTAAGATTCAAGTTTACCGTTAGCCATTTTGAGTTAAGTCACTTAAACGGCAGAATAAATGGAACAAGAGAAACTCTTTTCATGGAAGGAGTCTGAAAATAGGCAGGTGTCTTGTTGGCAGGGGTGAGGTGGAGGTCTCTTTCTGCTCAATGTTTATGACTCGATTCAGGAAGGAAGCGGTCACCAAGATACGATAGTCAGCTTCGAAACTAGTCAATACTATAGAGTCTCTACATATGTTGAATGTTTTTTAAAGTGAGTGTCCATATTTTACATCTTTATTCCTAACCTTTTCATGGAGTTTGTTTGTTTTGTATCAATTTGTTTAATATTTTCACTAAGATTTTACACGGCAAAATTTTTTGTTGATGTGGTCACTTGATCAGTCACTCGTTTGTTTTGATGTGGGTTCGCGCTATTTTTTGGATGAGGAATTTTATTGCAGCCTTCATCACTCAGCACCCAAAATATAACTAAAGAATTACAAGGATGGTTCATATTATTTTCTTTTGTGAAAATAAAGAAGAGAAAGGAGATTTAAATATGATTAAAATGGGCAGCAAACCTTGTGTGAAA
>BGPR01007613.1:557-43559 GCA_013235015.1 Araneus ventricosus
CCCCATTTAAAATACCCCGT
Organism: Araneus ventricosus; assembly: GCA_013235015.1. Classification (NCBI taxonomy): domain Eukaryota; kingdom Metazoa; phylum Arthropoda; class Arachnida; order Araneae; family Araneidae; genus Araneus; species Araneus ventricosus. Next base: position 578 of record BGPR01007613.1, read on the forward strand.
TGCTTTTGAAAAGCTTTTGAAAATATTTAGATTGCAGAAACTAACCTCACAGCTTGTAAAAAAATATGCTTTACTGTTTTCTAGAAGAAGTTTTTTTTTTTATTCTATAGAATCGATAATGCAGTTTATTCGTTTTGTAAAGCTAGAATTTATTTTTCTCACAGTATTGCAAAATTTCAGAAAAACGTGGAGTGGGAAAGGAATTCGAATCCATTTCATAAAAGTATATTTATTAAAAACATGATGATGATAATACGATGGGCCACTTAGGCATATACACAGACTGGTAATACGATGCACCACTTAGGCATTCACACAGATAACTCATTAAAGCTTACTTACAACTCATAAGCGTACCACAACTGAACCACACCTGCTCTGAACTACAAGTGAAGTACAAGTGAACTAATTTTTCGCACAGAAAGAGATCTAAATACAAGCGAGCGAAACGACAGCGCTAATCAGCAATGCTGAATTTTTTATAAACTCTTATCGTTCGCCAACGCTTGCCTTCAACAAATTTTGTGTATCTTTAAAATGTGAAACACGCTCACTATTTCTTATTATGTCCGGTTTGGCAAAAGACATTGCATATATTTTCTTAATTTACAAAGTCTCTGTTTATTTATCAGGATTGGTTACTTGATGTTTCACCATTCCCAAGACCAAGCGCTTTACCCAGAGCATAGGAGTTGAAGATCAATTCGCAACTGTATCTGAAGTTGTCATTATTTTTCATGTTTGACACTGGATTCGTTCACTAGTGCGATTGAGTCGCACTTTCAAGATGTGAATATTTTAATCGTGATTTTTTTATTTTTTTCGACAAGAAATTTAATTTGGTCTGGAGAATACAAATACCAAACGGGCATGACTGTCTTTAACATTCCGCATAACAAGTCGGGTTTTACCAACTCAAAAATCCACCTGCATTCACTTATTACGATTTTACTATCCAGTACTGTAATAATTTTGTTAAATAAAATTTAAAACACTCAGTTTTATAAGTGCACTAAAAAGTAGAATATTATTTGTTTTTACCTTTGGGTCCACTCCCACCGGGGTCACCGCGAGTTCACGGATGAGAAGCCGCCGGATAACTAAACGGGTTCTCCCTTTCCTGGTGGGTATAGTTATTGTTTGGGGTCGAGTTACCTCCACAACGATGAGGGAAAGGAAAGGAACCCACACCGATCCGGTCTACCGGAAAGGATGTTAAGGCCCTTAGCGGGAAGGTAGGGAATAATAATAATTAAAAAGAAAAAAGAGAGACTGTCATCAGAACAAAAGGGGACAGCCCCTCAGTCTCCAAGGACAAGGAGAGTTGGGTGGAATTAGGAAACATAAAAATAGTAGCCCATGTTATATAATATCTTATAATACTAAACACAAAACTATTGCACATACTACACCCAAAATCAGGGGGGGGGGGTTAAATAAATCTCAGAATAGCCCTGAGTAATTACATTATTACAAAATATCAATTTGCAATGTGTACCCAGCCAAAATATAGAAAAATCACAATACTGTGTGGCTGGGGAAAATATAAAACACAATTCCCAGGTGGGGAATTTATGTAAAATTTTTTTTTCATTTTAAAATTCACGTACAAATACTGAAATAAATAAACGAACAAATTCAACCCACACAAACGAACACCCCAAACGGGTAGTTTCTTTACAACCCTCCACTCGAAAAACAACACATCACATTCCAAAACAAAATGCCATTGAAAACACACACACATAAAAAGTTTTTAAAAATTCAAAAATAAAACCCCAACTCACACACACACAACTTAAAAAAGATTCCATTTTCTTTAAAACAATTTAAACACCACACGTGAGAAACGTCCATAACCATCACAGGCTAAGAAGAAAAAATACCTAGCAATGAGGACACTGGGATTATGCTGCACATGCTCAATTTGGCGTCAATTTTGATTCCATTTTTTTAGGCAGAGGGAACCAGTATGGACTCAACTCCCATTTTCTTCTAGGCAAAATTTCCAGGAAAAAAAATGTTAAATTTTTTTTCAGCTAAAAAGTTCTATTAAAATATCCATAGGAAAAGTTTTTACAATTAAAACCATTAAAAATGTTAAATAATAAAATTGCACAAAATAAAAAAGGCAATCGGCCGCTCCGCAGGCCAATTAATGCACGCTGTCTCCGGACAAAAAGACAATATAAAATAAGTTTGAGTTAAAAGCCATGAAAAAAAATAAAATAAAAGCTCAATTACTCAGTCCCGGATCAACTGTTCGCACAAATGTCTGCCAATTTCACAAATTTTTCTTATTTTCCAAAGACACTCCTGTTTTCTTACAGGACGTACCTCCTTCGCGAGGGGTTGGACCATGGCCGGTGAATGGCTACTAGGACTCTGACCTTGGTTCCCGAATGCTGTCGTGGCGCCGGTCATTCGAAAAACCTGGTACGCCAACTGGCATGAGAGGGGTAACTCCGTGTGAGCCTTATCTTGGGGCCCAATTAAAAGCGTAAAACCGTGAATTCTGATAGAAATACTTTAATTAAATTCGAATTTTAACCCTTTCATGATAGAGGATGCTTTACCAATTCATTAAAGCTTTAACAATTCATTTAAAAGAAACAAATAATCGTAAAAATTCCGACTTATAAGAATGGGATGAAAAGAAAATCGGGTTTTTTCCATAATAATATAAAAAAAAACTTGTGGTTCAAAAAGTCCCGATAAAGTATGCGGAAACGAAATTTATATTAGATTTAAGCAAATAGGGCTTTTATTAAAGTACATGGTATGACGGGTGCAAATTGCCTCTTCATTCGAGAGATTTCCCGCAAAATTTGACGTGTTTAAATAGATATATATGCGAGAGAAATGTTTAACATTGATTGAAAACAAATAAAATAAACATATGTTTTGTAACAGGAAATATTTTTTTATTTACATATCATTTACACTTCTTACAAAGCACTTCTCAGCTTGTCAAACGTTGGCAAAAAAATATTACAAATTACATCATCACGATTGCAATAAATAATCAGATGCATCGTGGCGTCCAGACTATATCACACGCATGATATACCACTGACGTGATTTATTACGTTCTATTAAAAAACAGAGATTAATTTGAAATATATGATTAATATAATTTAAAATTTCTCGGGAACTATTGATCATAGCGAGATACATTTTATATCAATCAATAGCAAATTTTATTTCACTACTTTAGAGCTAGTAAATTTGAATTTAGAACGACAATTACTCTTTTAAATTTAAAATTACTGACATTTAAGTTTTCTAACAATGAAATAATGCTGTTTAACGTCTCATAGTGCTATGGCTCGAGTTTTATTGCTGGTGACACCACAGCGTTACTGAGAGAGTTGGGCTATTATATTAGTAATATTTGGATGTACCTGGGATCTTCATTCGATGCCAACAGCATGCTATTGTAACCAGATAAAAGTTATTGTTTAAATCTTCTACATGAATGATGTTGACTGCAGTTACCTGCATGCAGGATGGACCCCATCCCACGTTGCAAGTTCAGTGAAGACATTCCTTTTGGATATATTTGGTGAAGACGAGCGGTAAATCAAGGCTGTAAAAGCATACGCCCCCATGGTCAACAGACTTAACTTCCGTAGATTTGTAGCTGTGGGATTATTTAAAGTCTCTTGTGTGCCAGTCCTCCTCTGCCACGTTGTGGAACTCAAAGATGCAATTTTGCAGGCCTTTGTGGATCAACTCAGACATGCTGCACTCAGCTGTCACAGGTATTGTGACTCGCTTTACTTGTGGCATATCATGTGGTGCAAGATGCGATATACAATTATTTTTTAAATAATTCCATGCACTGCTAAGTTGACCTGCAGCGCCCTCTTTTGAAAATACAACTTTTTTTGTTATGACAAAATACCCGATTACTCTCTGAGCCCATTAATGAGTCTAAGTTCCTTTTTTAATGAATTTTTAAAGTTTTAACGAATTTTTGACACACCTGTATATTTTAAATTTCGGAATTATCTTTCTTATGATATTCATTGTGAATTTCTTTAGAGGTCGTCCACAAGTGATGTCACGCTTGGAAGGGGGGGGGGTTCATGAAATTGTGACAGTTTGTGACAAGGGGAGGGGAGGGGGTAACAAGAAGTGTGACATCACACATTTTGGTTAAAATAAAAACATTTAAAATCAGCAGATTAAATTTTGAAGTTATTTTGAAATTACCAGAATTTGAGGGTATTTTTTTAATCGGGGCTAAAGCAACTTTCATGTTATTTTTTTTTTCACTTATATTCCTTTCTTTTTCAAAAAGGCATTCAGGGTAGGTTCTGAGGATATGGTAGCAGCAGAAATTCTTCACCATTAAGCAAACATGCCCCTGTCACACCCTTGAAATGTCCAACAAAAGATACGTCGCCCCACCTGGGTGAGTGGTAGAACTGGTAGTGACACAAACAGGTTGATCTCATTGAGGCGCGTTTTTTTTATATTTAAATCTGTTTAAGAGTATTTGGTGTTCATAAAGTAAATATAAGATTTAAAACAAAATATTTCAAATTCCAAAATACTACTGTTTTCAGTTGCTCTTTTATATTAATACTTTATTACTATTGTATATTAATTAGGTTTATTGTTGTAAATCTTAATCTTATTTCATACAAAATAAGTACACATATAATCATTATTATTGTTATGTTCACAAATGTCATTAAAACACATAATTAAACTTTAAAAATAAAATTTGAAATATGATCTAAAATGTAGTGCTTTGTTTCTGAACTGCAAGTTTATATTTATGTAATATAGTGTGACAAGGGGGAGGGAGGGGGTATGGTGAAGTGTGACACTTTGTGACAAAGGGGGGAGGGGGTCAAAAATATTGAAAAAAATGTGACATAATTTATGGACAGCCCCTTATTGTACTGTTTTCAGCGTCTCGTTCTTTTACGTGGTTATTTTCCCAAAAAAAGTTTTGATGAAATAAATGATTTTCTACACTTTAGTACACTAATAAAAGCGTGCTTCAAAATATTTTTATTGCTATTTTCTTGTTTTTTGTTCTTTAATTATTATTCAGTATTATAAATATCTTGGAATCTTTTTATAAACTTTTCTCAAATTTATTACAAAGAGCCGCCACTTTTGCTGATTTAAAATTTAATTATATAGTACTTGGATATACATGGATTCTTCATTCGATACCAGCAGCATACTACTTATTATATAATTTAAACTTCTGGAAGTATCACAATAGTGCATTGATATCAAGAACACATTCCTGCACAAACTTTCAGAACTCTAGTCTATCAGGAAGTGGGTGAATAATCAATTACAGGATTCCATATTGGAAACATGAAACCTGTCAAACTAAATAAAAGTGTATAAAAGCTGGCTGGGTCCATTGTAACGTTTGTAATCAAGTTTAAAAAGTTGAAGCATTTTAAAATGGCGATTCAAAATAACTTGTCTTAGTTAAGAAGTAGAAAGAAAAAAAAATAAAGATAAATATTCGTTATTAATTAGAATTCATCATTTTGATATATTTTTGGCTGGACAATGAGAAATAAACAACTAAAGAAAGTTTCCATCAAAAATCAATAAGTCCTTTATTGAATTTATTTAATGATTGTGATAAGGTAGGCAGCTATTAAAGAAACGAACATAAAAAATAAATAAAACTTCATAATAAACAAAAAAATAGCTTTATCTGACCGTCTTATGAAATTCTTATGTTAAAAATACTTAAAATCAGATTGGTCTAACTGTTTAGAAAAAAAAGTTTCTATTAGTTTTCTAATCAATAAAATGTAAGTCAGGTTAAAATTAAAACGGATGCCTGAAAATAATAATATGGATCGAAAATAAAAATAATAAGGCATTGTAATAAGGGGAAGGGAGCCAGGATTAGTTTATTCATTTTAGTTTCCGCTAGTTTTCTCATTCTTGCGGAAATGAATATAAAGTCTTTCAGACTAAATAAATTTTATTTTCTTACAAATCAATGAAGAAATTAATGAACAATATACATTATCATTTACGTCAAATATTTCTAAGAAAGCCTTTGTAGATAAAATTAGATTTCTAGTTTTCATTTTTATTTTCATGCCAGGGATTAATGATTTAAAAGAAAGAAGCTTCTTTTATTTACTGCTACTTTGTCATGATTTTTTACTGTTTCTGTTCTTTAGAAAAAAAAATAGCAATAAGTTCTTTCCTCCAGGGAGATAAATATGACAGACAGTACAAAAATGAAATACAAACGATGATTATGCTTTCTGTTTTGTTTTCTTTTTCCAATCTGCTATTTTTCCCATCACAAGAATATTGTTTCTGTTCTAACTTCCTTGATTGTTTGAGCGATTCTTGAAGGTTTCTAGCTCTCTGCTTTCTAAATTGGAAAAAGGCTGAATCCTTCCATTATTATACTCAATGCTTGTTTTCGTTTGATCATCATAAATTTGTTTCAAGCTACTAAAAGTAATTATTTATTTATAACATAGCAAAAAATTATATACATAGAAATAGCTTTCTCTCTTTTTTGCTTTCTTGTACTTATTTCTTTTATGGTTTTTCTTGTACATGAGTAGTAATTTAATTTTTGCATTTTCCAAAAATTTTGTTTTTGCTGTTATATATATAGTGTTGTATTTCAATAAAAACATTTTGCAAATAATTAAAAGTAATGACTCTCAATATGGGTATGGAGTAGAAGCATCCAATATAGAGAATAGGCACAGTAAATCTAGAAAAGTTAGACATAAGAGAAAAAATAGAGACATGAAAGATATAAATAGAGATTTAATTGAACTAAGTATGAGTTTTGACAAAGATTTTAACATAAAAAAGATTAAACGATACATGTTTGAACTAAATAAAAGAGAAATAAAAGCCTGTAGAGACTTAATTCTGGATAATATGACAAATTCACATGGTTGGGATATTATTAGACATTTAAAAATTTATTTATAAAAAAAATTAAATTTATCTAAAAACATAAGCAATAAGATATAGAATACTGCACCTTCCTTTATAAGAATAAAACGTATTATTATTGTAAATTTCCTGCTCTACTAGATAAATATATTAATTGCTTTCCTATAAAAATATTAAAATTATAAACGTGTATTTAAATATAATAAAAAATTAGGTAGAATGATATTTAACTGTAATAAAGTGAAAGAAAGAAATGTTAGAGATGATTGCAATTGTAAAGAATATAATAATTTGATAAATGAATATCATGCGCATGTAATTGCTGGAGATTTGAATATTTTAGTGATAATAAGTAAAGAGAATTAATGCAGAAGGATACAAAACATCGAATGTTAATAAATAACAGTAATGAGAGTATTAAAATGCAAATAAAAAAATATTGAGAAATTTGTTTTAAAGATGACAATTAAATATAATTTGCCATTAGAAGCATTTAATGAATATAAAAAGAAAACATTAAGTGATCTTTTTCAAATTAATTTTAAATCTCAATAGCTTCTGTCGCCGCCCTCTGCGTGGGTTCGCGGCCAGCACCCACTTTTCTCAGTACTGTCCCTGCCACCTCGCTGCTTCGAGGCTCTCAGCCATTACTTTTTTCAGTTTTAAATACTGCCTGAAGATCTGTAAAGCAGACTGTAAAACCATAGTAGATTTCATATTCTTTGTAGACAACAGATTTTTTTAAAATTGTGAAATCTTTCAATAAACCTCATCTAGTTGTAATGTTTTGTATACCTTTTTCACGAATTTCGGCATGAAAGTCATCAGATCCGTAAATACAGAATGATATCGCCGCAAATAAACAGTTTCCATCACCTCAAATTGGTATTTTACAATAAGTTTGACACTCCATCTCAAAATTAAAACATTCAATCCAAAAATAACTTCAATTTCTCATTTAACAACACTGCATTCCAAAATATGTTGAACAACAACAAATTTTCCTGTTGTCATTCTAATAAAAATAAATTTAGAAAAGAATCGAAATCGTTTTCTATTTATTTTGAATTAAATTAAAACAGGAAGAAGATAATAATATTTACAGATATGTCTTAACAAAATCGTCTGCTAGTAAAATTAAATTATAGAGGTGTCCTAACAAAATCGTCTGCTATTAATAAAATTAAATTATAGAGGTGTCTTAACAAAATCGTCTGCTATTAAAACTAAATTGAATTGCAATGAAATACAATAGAATTGTATACAAATGAAAAATATTGTCTTAAATTTGTGAAAATAAAACAGAGCATTCTGAATGGTTAGTTATTTTAAAAGAGTGACGTAATATACTGGCGAAATAAGTCCAGTTTTTTGAGGCTCATGCTCCGTACTATTTTGTAAATAACTCTTCGTTATTTCCAGTAATATATTCCCTTTTCATTTTACAATATGTCTCAAAAATTAGGGGGCAGACGACACTTTATGATATATCTAGACGTAATAATCTTGAATATGAAATAAAAATTGTTGAAATCTGTCTGTTAGTTGTGGCTTGCGAATTGTCTGGATGTTTTCCCCCATTGGGAGAATATACGGTGGAGAAAAGTTTTCCAATTTCGTTCGAAAATGGAGGGTGTTGGGGGATACGTGAGCACTGATGACGTATCTAGAAGTCATAATCTTTCAAATAAAAAATATATGCCAAAATCGGTTGAGTGGTTGAGGCTGGAGGAGTCGGGGAAGGTTTTTACCAAATTATTAAACATTGTAGAAATCCCCCAGCCCCAACCACCCGACGGATTTCGACAATTATTTTTTGATTGAAAGGTTATAACATCTAGATATGTCATTAAGGGTCTCCTGCCCCCTTCCAACCCCCATTTTCGAACGAAATAAAAAACACATATAGAGAATGTATGGTTGAGAATTTTTTTTTGCGATTTCGTTTGAAAATGGGAGAGGGTGGGGACAAGGGACCCTTGATGACATATCTAGACATCATAACCTTTCAAATGAAAAAAATTGTCGAAATAGGTCGAGTGGTTGAGGCTGGCGGACTCGTTGAAGGTTTTTCTACCAAATTAATAATTATTTTAAATATATAGATAATGAAATTAGGTATTGAATATTATAGATATTAAAACCCCGAATTAAAGAGCTGCAAAAAGATTTTGTAATCGTTTATGTAGACAAAGTGCCCAGTAATTTTGCCATAGTTTGTAAATTTTATTATAGAAAATTACTTAATGAATACAGAACAGAACGCCGTCTCTTACCTCCGTACCCGTGACCAGACCGGTCACTGAGCTTAATGAGTACATTATTGATAGTGAGAATTATATAGAGTCTAAATTTTGTGGAAGAGAAATTGCTAATAAAATTAAAGCCTTTCATAAAAAAATAGGCATTCAAAGTGTAAAGAAAAAATATGGTATTATACTTGTTTTAAAACTTATGATAATTTTCTATTTAATGCGGACATTGCGTGAGGGTTTTTCTGTCGTTGGGCTGTCGTTGGTTTGTGTAGGCAGGTAACATCGAAAGTTTCACACATTTATTTATTAATTCCTTGTTAAAAAGAAAAAATTTTTCTTAGATGATGATTTCTTTGTTTAAGTGCAATATTGAATAATGTGCAATATATTTTAATGTTTATTTTAGATACATGCTAGTTATTTTTATCTCATAGTGTTGCAATAATTTAGGGTTACCTGCTTTCTTTCTTTTTATTTAGGGTTAATTACACTTTCTGTTTTTTCAACAATTGGTTTCATGGATGGTTTGTGCAATAAAGTCAGATTTAGCATGGCAAGCTTGTCTGAAGCCGAGCTACCACTTTAATTGTTGATAACTCCATATCTAGGATTGTCTTTTTCAATTATATTTATAGTCTTAATTGCAACAAAGTTCATATGATATGTTCACATTTTTCATAGATTCTTTTGGCATTTATTTAGTATCTTTAATTATTAGATTAAAATTAGATGTAGTTTAGTTAAAATTGAAGTTTGTGCAGGGGATTATTGATGTGTTTGTTATTTTTTTTGTGAATATAATGTTACTACATTTTTTATCTAAATTAGTTATTTTATATATATATATATATATATATATCAAAACATACAAAAACAAAAGACAAAATATCAAAATCATACAAGAAACAAAGGACACAAAAAGGAAGACAAAAGTTTAATAATAAGAAAACTATCGTGGGAAGCCTCTCATCAGGAAAAGAAGTCCGCCAAGTGCTTTTTTCTGCTAACGACATACGAAAAAACGAAAAAAAATTGTCGTTATCCCCTCAAAAAGTACAAACAATTAAAAATGGAAAAATTATGAAATAAAAGACAAATACAAGGACGATGATTTTAAAAAATTGAAAGCTAAAAATCGGAATACATAAAACCTAGATTAAAGATAAAAACAGAAATATTCACAAAAAATATAAGCACTAGAGTTATTGTAAGTTGCACGAGGAAATGTGGTAGAAAGGCGAAAAATGCCGTTAAACCAGTTATTGTCGTTACCGAACAGAACGAAAAGAAGTAAAAAAGGAAGAAAAAGAGTAAAAAAGGGCCTTCCCAAATTCATTGTTTGAGATATCGTCGCACAAAGTTTTCAGGAATACCATTTTTTAAACGTTGCTCAATTGAACTTTGATTGTCACGATTTTAAATTTTCATTTCAACAAATAGATTTAATACGAGAAAATTGAGTGAGAATTGTATTTCTATAAATCTTAATAGAAATATTTGAAGACCAATAGGAAAGTCGGTTGACACTAAAATTAAAATCCTTCTTTTGTCATATATATCGATACAAAAGATGTTAGAATATGTTTAATATCCAGATCTAAAAGATCAGCTTCAAACTGATTACTGTTTGTTTTTTTAAGAAGCAAGGCTGATGGATAAATACTTTGTCACGTATTATTAAAAGTTCCAAGGATTAAAAAGAATAAGATCATCTGCATATCTGAAAGCCTGAGGATGTATAAGCAAATAATTCCTTTCAAAATAGTGAAGGAAAAGGTTAGCTGTAATAGAAGAGAAAGGTGTTCCTTGTGGTTATTTTCTCCAAACTCATGGCATTCCACATGGATCTTCTTTCTCTTTTATTGCAGCTAACCTTTTCTTTCACTATTTTGAAAAGAATTATTTACTTATACATCCTCAGGCTTTCAGATATGTGGATAATCTTATTGTTTTTAATCATGGGACTTTTAATAATACGTGGCAAAATATTTATCCTTTAGCCTTGCTTCTTAAACAAACAAACAGTAATCAGTTTGAAGCAGATTTTTAGATCTGGATATTAAACATATTGTTAATAACTTTGCATCGATATATATGAGAAAAGAAAGGATTTTAATTTTAGTGTCAACCGACTTTCCTATTAGTCTTCAAATATTTTTATTACGATTTATAGAAACACAATTCTCACTCAATTTTCTCGTATTAAATCTGTTTGTTGAAATGAAAATTCAAAATCGAGACAATCAAAGCTTTTGTTTGAACAACTTTTAAAAAATGGTTTTCCTGAAAATTTTATGCGACGATATCTCAAACAATGAATTTGGTGCTATCAGCAATCCTTTGTTCGGCAACTACACTAACTGGTTTGACGGCATTTTTCGCCTTTCTACTATATTTCCTCGTTAGATTTACAATAACACTTGTGCTTATCCCTGGCAGTGGTATGCCTTTTCCTTTATTTGTTTCTCTTTTATATTTTTTGTGAATATTTCTGTTTTTATCTTTAAACTAGGTTTTATGTATTCGGATTTTTAACTTTCAATTTTTTTAAAAATAATCTTCATTGTATTTGTCTTTTATTCCAGAATTTTTCCATTTTTAATTGTTTGCTCTTTTTGAGGGAATAACGACAAAATTTTTACGTTTTTTCGTATGTCGTTAGCAGAAGAAAAGCACTTATTAATATAATAGGCGGGCTTCTCTTCTTGACGAGCGGCTTGCCATGATATTTTTCAAATTATTGAATTTTTGTCTTCCTTTCTGTGTCCTTTGTTTCTTGAATGTTTTTGATATTTTGTCTTTTGTTTTTGTATGTTTTGATATATTGATTTTATTGACGCAGCTTCTGTGTGAATACAAAAATAGCTTTCTCCTTTTAGTATAATTTTTCTTGTATGTGTGAAATATTTGGGATTTTAGATTTCCTGAAAAATTTTGTTGTATATATTCGTCTTGAATATTACCTTCAAGACTCCGTATACATTTTATGCCGAATGAGTTAGGAAAGAAAGGTCCCTGTATCAGATACAATCTGATATTTTAGCGAGCTCATTTATTTGTGTTCGCTCATATACTTATTGCTTATTTTTATAAATCGTACATCATTCTTCTAAATCTTTGAATAAGTTTTATTCTTCATTACATGCACTAAAGAAAATAGCGGATGTGTAAGGTGTTTTAAGAAATAATGTTCTTATCAACCATAGGATAAAAGTCAAGAAATTTCTAAAAACAAATAATAAAACGTGTCGTCATAAAAACTAAAAGAATTTAGAATATGATTTATAAATGAATGAGTCTCCAGAAAAATCTATCGCACTTCAAGCTATGAAATTCCACGCACAGGTTGTCTTCATGAGTAATGTTGCACCTCGAATCCTGAATTTTTATATTTATTGTGATAATTTATTATTTAATATTTTGTTTTCTTTATGATGGTTTTTCACATGTATCATTAGATAAAACAAACGATTACCGATCCAAAGAAATTTGTTTTCAACATCTAACATAGCTTATTGAATTCTGAGAATTTTTTAAATATAAAAATTCCAGAAAAACTTTAAAAGTTAAAATTTCTACATCTGACATTCTAATTCCGTTATATTTTTTAAAAGTTTTAAGAATTAACTGGAGCATTTCTCCCTAATTCAAAACAAGAACGGTCAAAATGCATCTTTTTATTGATTTTTAAATGATGGTATTCCTAATGAGTTCAAATATTTTCTTCGCAAATCCGTGGCATAAAATGGGGAAAATATTTCTTCTTCGTTGAACTGTTATTGTCTTAGCATGTGACATGCCTTTTTCCAATCTCGCAGACTGCGATAGAATTTGATTTTTTTTATTAGTATGGCTGGAAAAATAATTTTATTTTCTGAACATCATTTTTTACCATCGTGTGTAGCAAACTTCCTAATTTCATAGTCTCTTTTTTTTCTCTAACAGATTTTGATTATTCGGGTTTTTCTTTGCAATGTCGATGCAAATCGGTGCTATCGGTTTTGGCATATTGAAAGAAAAATTAATTTTCCTTCATTATGCCTTTTCTCAATATTTCAAGCTATAGTATGCATTTTAATACTATTTATATGATGTGCAGAGCAACTGACCTTTGAAGACGGCTAGTACTTGTAACTTCTAGGGTCTACTTCTAGGTCAAGTTAGATTTACAGATTCAATAGAGGCGAGATTTATTAATATAATCGCTGAGGTAGTCAGTACATAGAACAATTGATACTCAAGTGCTTCATATTAACTAGTACGATATTAAACTACTCGGCTTCTCATCATAATGCCTGTATTCAACATATATCAGAAGTATGCCACTGTGAGTATCTACTTAGCTGGTGACCCAGTAAAAGCAAGACTACTTGATAACAAAATAACAAATTTAATAAAACAACAACTAAACTAAAATCCTAAATCAAATCATTATACTGCTAACTATCAAATGATACAAAAAGAAGACAATGAACAGTAGCAATCAGTCCTTAAATACTGAAACAGGCTCGTCGCTATTGGTCGATAGGTGACATCACAAAAAAGGCGGATCCGATCTGCATGTAATTACAATTCAGGATATTTCCAGATGCCGAGATGATACCACATACTATATAAATAATAATCCCATATTAATGACATTATACAAATATTCGAAAACTATAAAAAATGACAGAACAAGGACTTAATCCTACTGATTCAACCTTTGTTTTTAAATTTTTTTAAATGTTGGTTATTTTCACCCAGTATTGTTTGCATTTTTCGAAAAATAACCAAAATTCCCACCATTAAAATACTATAATGCATGCCTTTGTTATAAAAGAAATTGAAAAATAATTTCATAGACCTTTCTTTACGAATAAGAAATTTTAGATAAATAAGATCCGTCGCTAGTGAATTAACAGAGCATGTAGAAACAAATTATTTCCATTTTTTTTTTTGTAACCTGAAGATGTTAGTATTTATTTTCAACCCTTTTCATGTTCTTTTTAGATAAACACACGTTATTTTAAAATTCCAAGTTGGATTGTTTCATTTTTTTCCAAGACATATCATTCAATATTCCTTAATGGTTAAAATATGATATTCATGAAATGTTCGTAATTAATTTTGAAAATAATAGAAATACAAGGGCACATTAATTTTAAATTTGTTTTTTGGTATCCTACTTGTCCCCTTTAGAAAAAAACCGTTATATATTGCCTTTCACAACTGTTGTAATAAGTAAATATTTAATTAAACACACACAATGTTTTATAAGTTATGTTCGAAAGAAAATATATTTCTTCCGTATGCAATTTACCTAAATAATTTTAAAATACGAAAGGAATCAGGTAATTGATTTAATTGCTTGATTCTCTAAGGTTACTAAATGAATAAATTAGAAGTCTGGAGTTTTCCAATAAAAAAAGTCTCTTTCTAACGAAGAAAGAATTTACTTGGGCATATGGATTAATTTCAATTACCTAATTGAGAATTTCAAAATCGAAATTAAAGTAAAATCTTAAAAAACGGAAAACACCATTTAATCACAGACCAAAGAAACATTTAAGTAGATTTCTTGAAAGCAATAAAAACTAGTTTCAAAACTTGCAGAAGAGTAAAGAAATAAATCGTTGCAAGAGCTTTCTATTCTATTTATGATAATAAATTCAAGCTACAATATTATAAATGAATCTGCAGCTGAGTAAGCATTGAAAAAATATTCTGATAGTTTTCATTTGTAGAAACATCAAATACATTATGAATAAATAATCTTTGTAATAGTTAAAGGAAAATCATTTTAGTTATAAACTGTTATTTTATATATAATCGCTGACAAACCATTACAATTTTTTCTAAAATGATTTATTTCGGGAATATTTAGAACTGCTTTTATACGGACGATGCAAAATATATTTTTATTCCGTCACATATGAAGGAAAACGAAATTGTTTTCCGATACGAAATGGTAAATTTATTTATTGAATTATTTGACTTTGAGTATAAATAAATTGCAATAGATTTTATTAAACCTGAAAGTATCGCCTATATTCCTTTTAAAAAAATTAAGATAGATTACATACGATTTAGAACAAATGTTTTTAAAGATAGTTTCGTATTGTTGTAAAAATGAGAAAGGAATTAGGAGGTTTTCGAAGCACAAAATAACTGATATCTCCATTTCTTCATAACTTTTCTTAAGCGGATTTTAGGGGGGGGGGATGTTAAGCTCAAATCTCTCGTAATTCAGAAAATATACGATGTATTTGTTAGGTTGCTTTTTATTCTAGATCACAGGAAACAGTTTAAGAGTTTATTTACATCTCAGTTTTGTGTGTGTCTTTTATAAATTACTAATAAAATCAGAATGCGAATAAATATTGAAAAATTAATTATCTTACAAGCAAGGTTCTACTTTTCATTATATAATTTTAAAGTGTATTTTTGTTAAATGAAGAAAGGTTATGGAAAACAAGTGCATTTCATGAAAAAGTACTTGTTTTATTTTGCTCTGTACAGCCTTTTAAAAAGTAAATGAAAATTGGTATATTAAAACAGTAATCCTAGTAAATATTTCAAAATCTTAAAAAAATTATACATTTCTAAATTATATACTGCAAAATTAGAATTAGAAAAACCTTCATTCTAAAATTTTTATTAAAAAAAATCTGAATTTTACAAGGAACAACAGCAATTTGAAAACTATTTCTTTTAAATATCTTTCCAGCATTTTGAAATACAGATTTCTTATTCCTTGTAATTTTTAAAAAGTCATTCAAGGAAAATTTTCTTTGTCATATATCACGATGCTATTCAGAAATTAAAAATTCGATATATTGCATCTCAATTCCTATTATATTCACGTAAAGAATCTTGTCAGGAAAAGTACTGCTACTATTCTTATGAATGATTTTCTATTTCACTTCAGGAAAAGTACTGCTACTATTCTTATGAATGATTTTCTATTTCACTTCTAAGTAGAAATCCAAGATGATTTCTCTTTCAAAAAACTATATGCCAAATATGTAACATGAAACGAAATGAATTATTCAGTATCACTTCACATTTGCATAAGCATTTCGCAAAATTCTAACTTAATACCCAATACTTCACTTTTTAAAGATTTTTAAAAAATATTGTTTAATATTCAATGATTAAGTAATATCAACTAAAAGATACTGTGATTAATTGTCTTCCGAGCTATTTTGTCATATTCTGTCATTGCATGTCATTCTTTAGAATTTTAATATGACATGAGAAAAAAAAAAACAACAGATTTGCCAAAAGGAAATTACTTTCTTTCCTTTTTTGTTTCTTAGTTTGTCCGCTGTCATCTAAATATAACAAGTTTCAAAGTTTTCTGCTTCAAAAATGATTAGAAGAATAAAATAGAGACACGTTCTTGGTGTGACATTTGGAAACGAATAATTTTTATTTTCTGCATTCCTTTTTCATTCAGAACAGTTTCAGAAGAATTAAAGAAACATAACGAATCAGTTAGAATGATGGAAATTCGAATTATATTTTGTGGCTTGTTATCATCAGCCAAATATCAGTTAAATGATGTCTAAAATAGCTCTCGTGGAGCTTCGAAATGGGACTAAAATCAAATAAACATCAAATGATCATCCATGAAAATTGCCAGTGAGGTATGATAAATTGAAAAATTCATAATTTAAAGAAATATGTTCCTATTAGTTTTTGAAATTATTTTTGCTTGCTTGCATGTAAATTCTATTCTTATCTTAATCAAAATGAAGAAACTGAATAAATAAAAAATTACTGGTATATTGGAAAGATATCAATACATTTGTAACATAATTTGTGTCAGTGGCTAATCCTGGATTTGGGTCTTGGGGGAGGGGGCTGAGGTCATGAAAATTTTGTATAGTCGTGACGTCAAACCTCATGACTTATGTAAACCAAAACACTAACTTTACAGACGTTACTCACCTGACAATAAGAATCATAAAGAACAATACAATACTTTGGATAATTTAATAAAAAATACAATGAAACAGCTAGCCAAATAATGTCTTCTACCACGTCAACACTACAAGTACAAGCAGAATGACTAGAAAATAGGAAAAGTTTGGAGCCTATCAAGCCAGAAAGAAATCTCGTCACGTTTTCATTATTTTTAAAGGCAAATTAATAACAGAGAATTGTATTGATTTCAAATAAAATCAATAATTATGGCTTAGCTCTGGGGGGCTGCAGACCCATTGCTCTCCTGGATTCGCCAATGATTTGCGTCCATAGCATATTTTATAAATAGTAGGCATAGTTTCACACTTCCTATTTTTTGCTACAATAAGAATTATAATTATTTGAAAATATTCATCTATTTTAGAAATGTCATTTATAGATAATAAGTGAGTACTTACCAAAAAAGTTCCGAAAACCATAAAACTTGGCAGATTTTTAAAGAGAGAGTCGTAATGGAGGAGGGTGAAAAAAAAAATTGGTGTAAACAAATGAGAGTTTATAATAAAAGCAAATTGGAATTCAATGTGATTTAAAAAACTTTAATCAATTACTCACACTTTTTGCCCATTGCAAACGATTTTTGGTGTTTAATGACACAAGGGTCAAACTTACCCTAACGCTTGGTTAAAAGCAAACCGCAAAAATAAATTAAAAATAGAATTAACCCTTTCTAAGGATGTGTAAAGTATACATATCACCATTCATCGTTTTTTAAATATCTGCGGTAAGCTATTCTTTCCGCCTCTGATTACAGATTACATCTCTTAATAACTATAAAAAATATTAATAAGCACCTAAAATGTGCTCAGACAGTCGAATCAATTAATTATTATTCTTTTTTATTATTATCATTTTGAGATGGAAATGTATCAGCACCTAATACTGAAAAGAAGGTTGACTCTAGTTCTGGCCAAATTTTTCGATGAAACAAATTCTTAGATGTTTCAGTTTCTTATCTCAAACCATTACGATGCGTCCAGATTTGTTAATTAATCATTCAAATGAATTAACAAATCAAGTTCATTTATCTAATAAACTAAATGAGTTTCTTTTCTTAAATCAATCCTAATCGCAAAAATATTTTAATATACTACTACAAAAGAATGGCCCTTTTATTGGGTTAAATAAAGTAAAATCATAAAAAATATGACACATAGAATTAAACTGACTGTGACAACAGTTATGTTAGTTAATACTGTATTTTGTTAAAAGTTAGAACATCAGTTAAGGTTATCTTTGTTAAACTAAATTGGTCTCTTTTCTTAAATCAATCCTAATTCCAAAAATATTTTGTTATACTACTACAAGAAAAAAATAGAATTTTATAGGGTTAAAAAATAGCCATAAAAATGTGACAAATAGAACTAAACTGACTGTAACACCATTCATGTTAGTGAATACTGTATTTTGTTAAAACTTAGTACATCAATTAAGGTAAGCTTTGTTTGTGCAATTGCTCATTACAATGAATAAAATAGCGTGGATAAATTATTAGAATAGATAGCACTATGCTTCTGAGAAATACTATTGGATAACAGAACTAATGTAAAAATCAAATGTTATCATTAATATTTTATTTTCAACTAAGTTTTCTAAAAGGCAGCTTAAAAATTTACGAAGAAAGAAATAAAATAAAAAAAATATCGCTTGACAACCTTCCAGTTTTTGCATCAAAACATTTACACGCCTTTTTCGGTGTTCTTTTCAGCAGTTATTTTAAATTCCGAAAAAGAATGAAATATATATCCGATATTGTTGGTCTATGAAATCCTGTAACATTATATATGTAAAAAAAAGAACCTGTTTCTGTGCACATATTTTTTATACATAAACCATAGACAAATAAATATAGTAGTAGTAGTATTTAAAGAGATTTTAAAGGATTTCGTTCTGGAAGATTAGTTATGATCTAATCGATGAAAAAGATTTCTCAAAAATTTGCAGATGTAAAACTTGATCGCATTTTCTTTGGGTATATAAGATTTATGGAATACTGTAGAATTGAGACATAAAGTCGCAGCTACAAAGAGTTAAAAATAAATACCGTAGCTAAAGAATCTTTATCGACTTCTGTCTTTCCCTTCACATACCTCTTCATCATTTTCTCTACATAAAATAAAGATATTCAGTATCTCAATAAAATATATTTCTTCTAGTGAAAAGAAGATATACATAAGAAACTTCGTAGATATAGAATCTTTGAAGATACGGATGGATATCGAATAAAGAATGTTTAACTTTTTTATATGATTTTTTCTACTTGTTTCCGTATTTATTTAGAATTTTTTCGAAAACAAAAATTATCTTTAAAAATATTTAATAAAATCTTTACACAAATTAAAACGATCTTTTAAAAAAGTTCACACAAATAAATTTGGCTGGTGTTTTTTGTCGTAAATAGGAGTCCATTTTCACTTTAGTCATAGTCGATCATTTTTTCTAAATTAAATATAAAAATTAAAATCGCAATCAAATATATAGGTTTTCAAATAACTAAAATCAAAATTAAAAGCTATCTGAGCACTTTCTTAAGAAACACTATTTTTGAAACACTAAATTGTTATCTAACATCTGATTCCTATAGGAATCTGTATAAATATTTACATTTAAAAGACGATTTGAAGTTTAATTAAAACTATATAAAGAAGATATCCTATCATCTGCAGATATACCAAATAGAATGTTATTTAATCTTGATAAGATAACGTTTAATTTTTCGGCTTATTATATGCATATAATTTCAACAACTTGTCAATGAAAGCTTAAAAAACAAATTCACCAAAACATTTCTTTCAGTAAAGTCTGAGTTACTCAAATCAGAAAGAGAAATGAAAAAAGAAAATGCCTGTTTACCTCGTATAACGTTCGAAGCTCTCTGCAAAAAATACATTTTTGACATCATTTGAAATAAATCTTGCCGCAAGGCAGATTAATGAGTTGCGGACATTTTAACTTTCGCTGTTTCAAGTCGAATGAAACTTTTTAAACATTCATTTTCATTTCACTTCGAGAGTTGACAAAATTCTTCTCACAACTAAATTTCTAAAAAAAAAATTTTTTTGGTGACGTCAGTCTTGTCTCATTTAAATGTCATTTCAGAAAAGATATTGTGAAATGAATTCTTTTAAAGCATGTGTTTGGGTTAGAGAAATATTTGAAAAATAATTTGTCAGTTTCAGTGATCGCTTCTCTGAATATTTTTTAATAAAAATATTTAAAAAAACGTTCTTATTATTTTTTTTTCTTTTTAAACTTCTGAAGAGTTCAAGACTTTAATTTTTATCTTCAGTCTAAAATTCTGGAATGTTTCATTTTTATCGTCTGTTAATTTAAAGAAATAATGTTTTAAGAAGAATGCGGAAATTGTAGATGGATTTCGATTTTCTACTTTCAACATTGCTTGTTGTGCGAAACGTGATTCTTATTTACTGAACTATAAGTTAAAAAATACATAGTTTTCAGTTATTTAATTGCACATTATTGATTCCGTAAATTAAACAAATTGTAATTCAATAATTATTTTATTGCATCAAGTGCTCTAATTTGAGAAGCATTGAGCTATTCTAACATTAATAATAGATACATACCAATGCCTACTATTATTTTCAACCAAGTCTTGAACCGATACCTTATATAGATAAAAGTTTTGCTCAGATTCTGCCAATTTTTACAATTATTTTCCTTTTTGTTTAAGACGTCACGAACTAGAAAATAATAATAAATAACAATATAGAAATAAAATTTCAAAAAGACAGTATTTATGTTACAGACATGAATTTTCATTTCGGATTGGTGAAATTAGACTTCTAAGACAACAGCACTTATAAAGTGCTAATCATATATTTTAAAATACTTTTATAAAACAGACAAGATGCCCACTAAGCCATGGGTCCTCTCCCCCGTTCCCTTCCTATAATTTTAGAACGGCGACAATTGTAATCATAAAAGTTGCATCTAGATATAGTGAAAAGGTTATGCACTACGCTATGTGTCCACTTAAATAACCACCTACCTAAAAATTTGAAGTTAGATTTTTTTATTTCAAAAAAAGGGTACGAGATACGGGGGGGGGAAGGTCAATCGCACTTGTTGTAGAACCTTGTCAATTTAGTAAGAGAGAGATAAATTGTGCACATTAATGTCTAAATTTTAACGCCTAAAATGTGCATTTGTTTGGTCTCGAATTCCAAAATAGTGACATTACATTACATTACACCACCTGCATCCCCGTGTTTAGAGCCATTTGGATCTTTTCCGGTTTGGATGGATGGAGGTGATTTTTTTTTAGAAAGGACAGAAACAAATAACAGGGACACAAACAAATAATAATGAAAAAAGAAACATACACTGGACAGAATAACATAGAAAACAAAACAAAATGGAAAAAAATAAAAATACGTAGAGGAAAAAAAGAAGAGTTATAAGTTGCCGGAAGTGTGTGTCAGTCTGGGTGGAAGCGTACTCAATGATTATCCTCTACAATGAGATTGTTCTCATCACATATAAAGCGCATTAGGAGTCGAAGTAGGGTTCTTGAAAGTTATTCGTGAGAATGTTTTTTAACCACTATAATTTAAATGACACTGTAGGAGTTTGGAAATTCCAGGAGAGGGTAAACCAACATTTTGTGGCATAATGCATTGGATCTCCTTTTTCTTCGCACAAACAAAATATTGGCATTGTTAAATGCTGAAGAAAGGAGCATTTACTCGTTATTAAACTCATTTATTATTTTTGGTAAAAGATGCTTTCCATCTTCCACAATAGACAGCATTCCAAAGTTGAAGCAACAGCAGAATTTTTTACAAAATCTCTCAAAAATTGGAAATTGCAGCAAAATAAATAACACGCGCTTTCATGCGAACACTTCCTAGCCTTAATTTGCATTAATTATCCCAGTTTTATTTTCTTTATATAGGTTAGAAATCCAATTTTCATTTATTTTTGACATTATTAGTAAACCAGCAAACAGTGCAATGAAATTTCTAAAAGTACCTTTAAAGCACATATTTTATCTCTTGGCAAATAGAGATATTTTTTAAAAAATCATTATTTAATTGTCAATTTCAAATATTTTTGAACTTTTTTTACTCATAGAGATGAAATGATGAATTACTCCGCTGTATATGGCAAGGCAAAAAATTAACGTTTCAGCATTTCAGTGCAATGTAGGCAAGATGACTTTGTACACCTTTCAAATCCACCATATTTAAGACTTTATTTTAGATTAGATATTTCTATTTAAATACCTTCACTATATGCATCTTTATTACAGAAATATAGTCTAGGGATTATTTTTTATGCTCTCTTTGAAAAACATATTATAAATTTGCAAAATATGATGGTAAAGTAAAATCATGAAGTTAAAATAAAATTTGCAAATTTCAGTGACTTACTATTTTTTACTGATTTCAATTCATAAAACTCAGTAAGCACTAATTAAACGTTGCTTTGTAACAAATACCCCCCCCAAAGAAAAAAACCTGAGTAATGAAATTTTGAGATATGTTAGAATTGCTTTTATCATGAACAGACGATTTATATCAGATCACCTAGGCAGGTAGTGAATTGCTATGTTCAGTACACACCACTCTAGCTGAACACAAATTATTTTCGTAACTACAGAAACATTTTGAAAATAATCTCAAATAAGTGAATCTCAAAAAATTTCTTAATTTCTAATACAGTGGGCTCTAGTATTTTTAAAGTCCATTATTAGTTTTTCTAATAATGGACTTTAGTATAAAGTGAATTCGCTTAACATGACAAAAAAATTGTGACTTTTTCTCACACACCGTGATAAACAGTCGTTATCACGGTGTATGAGTCATTAAAGTCTCGTACAACGCGTTAAGATAAATTTAGCCTTTTCATAGCTTTTTATTTTTTCTTTGTTTATATGGGCAATTTTATTATACACTAGCGTGTTGATTATATATGAACTGTGAAATTGATAGTTAAAAATAGTATAACGCGAGTTTCTATAGCGCAGAACGGTTCCTCGAGTTGAAAGAGAATACTGTATATAGTACAATTCACTTTATGTTTCATTCAACGAAACGTTAAAATGTTTGTTTATTTCTAATATATAGTGCAATTCTTTTTTCCTGATTTTCAGAGCTTGAGCGGACACACCTCCCCAGTGGAATGTGTAAAATTCGGACAGTGCGAAGATATTGTTTGTGCTGGGTCTTCGAATGGATCTTTAAAAATATGGGACTTGGAAGCTGCCAAAAGTAAGTAGATCATCTCTAGGAAACATTAAGACACAGACTAATGAAAAGTATCAAATAATTTATTCCAGAGAATTCAAATCCTCATAATCCACATACATGCAACTTTTCAATATAATCTCAAAATAACCATTTTGTTCTGCAGTGGGAACGTCATAGAAGAAATAGGAGATGATAAATCCCAGATTTCTATAAACATGCCAGTTTCGAGGAACATTTGCAACTATTTTTTCACGAAACAAACAAATATTTTTCTTCCGTTCCATATCATCCTAATAATTACCTTTAAAGCTTTTAATTTTTATCTCATAAAATGGGAAAAAAACATCTACTCCAATTAGAAAAATATGGAAGATAATAATATACAAGGCGGTTTAACCCCTTAATAGTCGCATTTCCATTGCTATCTAATAAGATGACCCCTCCTGTTTTGGAAAGGGGCTGTCGTTTTCATTCATCTAAGAAGGCATAGAATACTTGAGATGTTTATGGATTCTACGTAATTTTTGTGTCAAATTATAAAGCTAATTAATGGTTAAATTCTAGTTTATAAGTCTAAAAATGCGGTAATTCGATGCACGTCAATATGATGGGCGCGACCGTTAAGGGATTAAATAGGACGGGTCTAATTTTTTTTCAGAAACCACTAGTGTCAAAAAATTAATTTGCACATGTCAGTCTTCAAAGTACTCCCCAACATATTTTTTCGAACGTTCTGGAAGCATATTGATGCTCTTTCATAAAAAGCTTTTGATTGGCAGAATATTCATTGCCGAATAGTCTAAATGGCGGTGTCTTCGTCTGCAAACCGCATGCCTTGCAATAGGTATCCCTCTCTGAAGCACTTACACAACTGAACACACGTGTCCTGTCCATGAAGGACACTCTTCTCTATTCTGTTGTTGGAGTCTGTGGTGAAATTCAGAAGACAGGACAGCTTTCTCCAATTAGGGATTTGATCTTAATGCGTTGATCCCCTCTCCGCAGAACAATGTGTTCTCTCATCACTCTAGCAACTTCCAGACAAGACTGAACAGGTTCTATCCCGAGCAGGAGGTAGGGTCGAAGGTCTGGCTTCACTCTCCCAAGTTCACACAGATGATGAGCAGTGCGGCTTGTTTAAACACTCTTCCGTCTCGTTCGTATTTAAACCTCCTTGTATTGAAAAGCCTAATATTCAAACTGGCTCGCTTGCGAGCAATTACAGTAACATATTAATTATTCAAATACTAACTGTTTTCTCACACACGGCAATATTGTTTGTATGTAGGTTTATAAGAGAAGAAAATTTAACTGCGCAATTGGACGAGCAGGTTCCACTTCAGTGCCTCCTTTTTTCATAGACTATCTCTAATACTTGCAAATAATGATGCATCCACATCAAATAGTTAGTTAATAAATAAAATAATTAATAAGGGTCATTTACAATGCGTTGTAACAAGTAAAACTGATATATTGGCTAAACTGTGTGAACGGATTTAAATCAAACGTAGATACAGCAGAAATGAGTATATTGGACTGAAAACAGATCGTTATAAGATCAATGATTTCGACCAGGTTTTCTGAAGTGCTGAATAAATATTACTATGAGAAAACTGGTAAAAAGAATGAAAAAAATGAACTCCTAGGCTGAAGTCTGAAATCGATAAGAAGTGGAATGTCATGTGTGTTTTGTTGGCGAAACGCAAAATTCCTGTCTTAGCATCTAGGTATCAACAACTTATTCAGTTCTTTTTTTTCTTCGTTTCTTACAGGATTTTCAGTAATCTCAAATATACTGAGCATGAAACTCTTTACAAGCACTTCTAAGTTGCTTTCTTATTAAATAACAGAAGAATGTTAAAAATGCATATGTTAAAATTTACATTTTAATTTAATATACCATTAAAGTTTGCATTAAAATTATAAAATCTTTTCATTCTGTCATTTACGTTCATCAGAAATTTGTTATCAAAAAGGTTTAATGCATTCCATCGTAATTAAGGGCAGTTATCATAATGTAGCCTGTTTATATTAAATATTTAATAAAGGATAATTTATTAACTAAAAAACAACTAAATAAATCATTTTTAATATGATTGGCCTTCACGCGACAGGAAATTTAAACTGTCTGTAATTACGATCTACAAAAATGCGTTGCTCGTATTTGAACAGAATGAAACCTGTTCCGATAAGTCGATCACATTATACTCTACATTTGTTCTGCGGGAAATGGGAAAATACATCTATATTTGGGAAGTTTTTAAAAAGCTGCGGAACTTTTTGAACGTCATAGTATATCTACAGTGTCCATAGATGTCTTGAACCATGGACTTCGATGATCTACGGAGAAACTGATTTTAATATTATGAACATCTTTATATATATTTAAGTAGCATAAATACTTAAAAATGATCCATTTGATCTCTCTACAAAGACGAGGAATGAACAAAAAGTAGACAAAGACACAAAAACAGCAGCAGTATTAATAGCAGTATTAGATATTAGTCGGAACCTATCATAGAAAGCTTCTTTTCATTTTTTAAAACTCTCTCTTCATTGCTGACTTTCATACATGAATTCACATACCAGATTAGGCAAATTCAATTGTATTTTAATTAAAAAATCTAAACCAATGTTATGGATATCTAAAAGTTTTTTTTTTGTTTCTATCATTCTGTTTCGGTTTTATTTTATTTCCCACGCCGACCCTGTTTACAGAGAGGGTGTAAAGCATGTCACGAGTCGGCAAAACTTGCCGTTTCGGTTCAGGAGTTTTTGCGAAATAACTAAAATAAATCTGGTGACCTTCTCTATGTTGAGCGATAGACGGTAAGAAAACTTTCAAAGATTTCCGTTCTGTAAGAATTTGTCAAATCTAGTATGGAATATAGACTTGAGCAGAATCTACAGTCAGAAAGCAAACAATTCATTAACAATAAATTAAGAGACAAATTATTAGTTATAACCAGAAATTAAGTTTGTAATAATTTAACAGCAATCAACTGTGACTTGATTTCAGAACAATTTAATAAATAACTATATATAAATTAATCTTAATAAGCAACATAATTCAGTTAAAGTCAGGATAAGGATAAAAGCACAACTAAAACATCCATGAAGTTTTTATCCGGTGACTGTCTTATGATCTAACGTGCTTATGATATAACATTTTTATTTATATTTTTGAAGAACTTCAACAGAATATAATACGAACACGAGACGTTCTCGATTCTAATCCCCTTACTTTTATACTACTACTTTTTAAAATAAAATGCAATAACTCTTAGTGTCGAATTGTTGCCATAGAATTTAAAAATACAAAGCATTTCATATTTTCCGAAACTTGTACAATTTACTAAACAAGAATAGAATATTCACTTTATTCCCTTCAGAATACTTTTTTCATGATCTTAGGACAAAATGTATTCTGATAAGAGAAGAGGAGCATGCAATATATATTTTCTGAAAAATTATTCTTTATCGTAGCGTATTTAATACTTTTATCTTTCCATTCAGTCATTTCCCACTTGCCAGTAGATAAAATTGCTTTACCGTTTGAGTTCTTGTTTCCAATCGCACCAAATATATTTCTGTCTTCTAACAAGCGTGCTGCCAAACAGGAAAGCCGAATAAAGGTCATAGGGTAGCAAGCCATTCTGTGATCGTAAATGCCATTTCTTATACCATTCTTTATTGCCCGTTCATAAAATTCAAATCGGAGCTATTTCTCTACATTTGCAGATATCCCCAGTTTTTCGTGAAACTAAATGCTGGCACATTTTATTAAGCTCGTAAAAAATTGTGTTTTGATGCTTTAGGTATTTAATACCTTTTGGTTGAAATTGTTTCTTGTTTCTCAAATTTTGTTTTATTAATAGACGTATTATTTAATAGGGGGGAAATATCTTTTTGTAGAGGAAAAAAATTTTCAAATATTGAAATAATAATAATGCCTAATTCATGTTGTGTGATTTTTCAGAAACAGAAAATAGTGATGGTATTTAAAATTAAATTAAGTTATTAATTCAAATAGAAAAATGGACATACTTGGCTTTGGACATCCAAATGTAAGGGTTGGAAAGTTCTAGTTAAATTTCATATCTTTAAATCGAATTTTGTCTCATAATTAGTAACTTATGAATTTAACTCTGTATAACACATTTTGTTTCCAAATATCTTTCCATGAGTAACACTGAATCCTCAATAACTTTTTAATTCATGATTTCCTTGTTGAATTTAATGCATATGCCAAATTGTCCGCTCACATCTTGACCTCAAATAATTTTTGTTTTTCTTTCCGCAGATTAAACATGTATAAAACTTGATAAGTATTGGTTACATTATTACGATTAAATAATACTTTTCATTGGTAATTGATGTATTTTGAGAAATTTATTTTACTTAATCTTTTTAATAGGACCCTTTTTTCAACGCTTTATTATTTATTAAAGGCTTATTTGGCATGGATTCAAATTACTTTCATGGATTTTTTCGATTCCCCAACATCTAGAGTCATAATAGCAAGGAATAAGAAATAATAGGAATAAGAAATCATTAATAGCTATTTCATATTTTATAAAATAATTAATCTTTAATAAAAGGTTCAAATTAATTTTTTGTTCTGAATTGAATCTGAAACCCTTCAAAATTACTTCTTCGCCCCCAAAAAATCGTAACCTTTTCTTAGAAAACACTGAAAGATATCTAAATGCATAAAACATGTTAAGCGGTAAAAACAATGCGGAGTGAATTTTTGAGAAATATTTTTTTGCATGAAAGCTATTTATTTAACTTGTTAAATAAAACGTGTAAAGTTCAGTTAACTTATTAACTACAAAATACCGATAAAAACTTTAGAAACTCAAGATTAAACATGTATTTGAAGCAAAAGAGACCTAACACTAAAATGTTTAGGATACTTTTTTTATATTTTATAAATATGAATATCATGGTGGAAATATCAGTTATTTTTTTGCTTTAGAGCATCTATTGAAAGAATTTAATTTCGCCTGAAAATAAATGAAGAAAATAAAAAGACTTGAGCCTGATTTCTTCTTTCCCTAAAATTTTCCCTTCTTTCATGTTATTTAATTTTTTCTAGAACTTATTTGTCTGGAGCAAACGATTTTCAGTTTGATTCAAAACTTATTCACAATGCAAACGATTTTCATATCTTTTACAGAACTACGAGTTTCTTAATCAAGAGTGGAAACAACAAGAAAAATAAGAAATTTTTATTTTTATTTCCAAGCAAAGATGAATAATTCTTTATAATGGAACTTTTGAAATTTATTTTTAAAAAAATAAAATTCACGCTCGATAATTAAAATCTGTATCTTCGCGAAATGAAGGAAATAGCAAAGACTTGAATACAATATTCATCCTAATTTTTTCTTCTTTTTTTTGTTGTTTAGTTATTCGAACTTTGTTGGGCCACAAAGGAAATGTAAAATGCGTCGATTTTCATCCCTACGGAGACTTCGTAGCTTCTGGCTCTTCGGACAGCAATATAAAAGTAAGTCAATAAGAAAAAATGTTATTGTTAAACTTTTATTGTAATATAAAAAGTGTAAAGAAGGAAATTAGTTCTAAGATAAGGGAAACGGCTTCGAGCATTAAATTGTGTATGAATAAAATTGCTATAAATATTTTGAGAAGAAAAATCGGAATTGAGTCAATTCCTTTTTAGATTGTGATATAAAAATGTCGAGTTTTAATTTTGGATTCCATTGCCCACAGCTCAGCTCAGGCAACATGCAGTTAGCTGTTAGACAACACCCATAGTTACGCTTATCATAATACAGACATCACATGTAGTCTTTGCGGATGCTTATCTAACTTATAAATATGGTGGTAATAATTTGGAGTTAATAGAAACCCTCATGGTTCTGAATTCGGGGCATACTGCGGCAAAAAGAAAAGTAGTAGCTAATAGTTGATGTAAAAGAAGAAAGTTTAAATAAAATCCGTTTCCGTTTCATTTTATTTTCACATTTTTAAACTAATAAAATACTAATTGCAGCATAATTTTTTCTGGCATTGCAAATATCAATCTTTGAGCAAGTAAAATATTAATGACATGAACTAAATTCTATGGACAAGTTTTCTGTTTTGTTTATTTGCATTAAAGGAGGACTTCCGCCATAACCATCGACTTCTAGTGGTAGTGCAAAGTCAATGGGGATCTTCTAAATTTTAACACACTGTAGAAGATGCTAATTAATTTTTAAAGTAGAGTTTTCTAATGTTATGTCTTAAGGAAACTTTGAAAATGCTAAATTTCATGTTCCTGTTGTTGTAGCTCTCAATGTTTACTTAAAATAAGAGCCTAATTTTGTAGAAAGGCTGCCATAATTGTTCCTTATAGTTCTTTTTGGTGACTTCTAAGACTTGTTTTAGGCTAAATTTTTAACCATACGATTTAGATCATCACTGTTGGTTAAATTTTTTCTAAACGATTTACGTAATTACAATCTTTCCATTTGAAGTTTAGAAATTTTAAAAACTTTTTAAACCGATTTAAATAAAAAGGATTACACGAAATCAAAGAACACAGAATTCAACGCTTTTTGTATAAAAGAAAGATCTGATTCGAACTTGGCGCTTGATACTGTATCTAAATGGATTTGGCGGTTGCTTAAATCGCAGGGTTACCGGAAATCGGTCTGTGAATCCAAAACCAGAAAACTCGTCCACACGAAACAGAGTTCGCTCTGTAATGGAGTCAATTAGCGTGGTAGTACAGTCACATAATACTAACTGCGCATGCCATCTAACATCTAGCTGATCGGTATATTGCGACGTCCCGCCTTTCTCTTCTTGCAATATGTGCAACGGATTAAAAAATTAAGTTGGCTCTGCGTATCTGACATACTTCACGTGAGCATCAATAGATTCCATGGTATTAAGCGTAATGATATATTTCTACTGATGTAATTGATGTGTAAAAGTGTGATTAAAGTTCGATTTTTTCGATTGAAAAAATAATTATGCTTAAAATATTAACATTCTTCAATAAATAATGTTGCATAAAATCTTTTTATGTCATCCTTCAAAAACTTTTTAATGCAAAGCGCCAATCAGTTTCACTTCCATAGAATGGGATCGTTAAAAAATTATTAATATGGAATATAAAAATAAACATAATCAGTGAATGTAGAAAGCATTCTGTTAAAAATGAAATCTTTTAACAATTAATATTTTGTAACAAAAGGAATATATCAACTAACGCGATAATATTCCAAGAAAAGTTTCCTTTCAAGTGTCTTAAGAATGTTTAAGATATAATTTTTCAACTTTTATACCTGCAATAAATAGATATCTTCCATATGAATATAAAGCAAGTTCTAACGAGAGAAAAAAGACACAGAAGCCTTCAGAAGAACGATATTTTACTGATTAAAAAATTCGAAATTGTTTCGTTAAATCAGATTATTATGCAGTTCCTTAGAAATATTATTCGATAAATTGTTGGTTCGGAAAGAAGAATTAAATTATTCTAATGTCGGCTGCATTGAATCTTCAAAGTTTTGCTTATGAAAGTGTAATTAATGCAACTGTCTTATATTGCAGCTCTGATTAGCATCAAAGCAAGTCTCTTATTATACGAGAAATTGATTATGATACAAAATATTTCATTTGCATTTCGGTGCATTGCTAATATTACTCTGAAACTAAGTTAATTTGCAGAACTTTTTTTCCAATAAAGCTTCCACATCTGAATAATGAAATTATAGAAACTGAGACACATATTCTTTGTCGTCAGTTACGAAAATATTGTCAGGAATGAGCTGGATAGTTAAAGGAGATACTGGTAGAAAATGAATACATGAATAATTAATTTCTGTTATACAAAATATCGAATCTCATGTCTGTGACAAAAATGTCTTCTGTATAATTAATATTAGTATATTTCTATGTCAAACGTTTAATAAAATAAGCGAAGCAATAACAGTGACGCACAATTAAATGGAATTAAGGAATGTTTTGGAGTAATTTGTTATGGATTCATAAGATATTCATTCTTACTGATTTTCCAGAATCTCATTGTTTAGTGAGATTGTTGATTTACTTAACCTGATTTTAAAGTTTACATTTCATGAAACTCGCATTCACATTCATCATCGCAATCACCAGGCGATTCTTTTGAACAACGGTTTAATATTTTTCCCAACCATTTGCAGTACTATATACAAAATACTTACGATGGGAAACGTTATTATTTACATCAACTTAAAGAGGAAACCAGATGCAAAGCAGAAGAAACAGAGTGTTTTTTTTTAATTTTCTACTATTCTATGCCCAAGCAGCTACTATCACGCTTTCGGCTTCTGCTTGTTTGGTGTAGTATACTCAACATGCTGGTTCTTGCACCATATAAACTCTCAGCTTCTTCTAGTAAATACAAAAGTGGAGAAACCAAAACCCGATATGGCAAGCTGATTCGGCTGTAGTGTAATGACATTACAGCATCTAGTATTATGAATTTCTTTAAAAATGTGCCATTATTTTACTTAGTATTTAATGTTGTTGATACGTAGGAACGGGGTTTGCCCGGTGGCAAAATATCACATTCGAGATGTGAAGATCGCGGGTTTGAATCGACTCCATAAAAATCAAAACTAGCGTAAAATGGAAAGTTAGGTTCCGGTTTTCCTTTATAATTGAGCAACAACTGTTCTATAATTTTTTCAATTAGGTTGAAACTCCGAAAACTATATTTAGGGACACTGTACTTGTACATCATTTCTGAATACTTTTCGAAACTAACTTTTTTTCTCGAAAGCAGCTGAGACATGAAATCTAAAACGCTTAGGTATCACGTTTTATATGCTGTGCTTTCCAGTTCCAGTATTCTATTTACTTCCACCTACTTAGTTCCTCTTTTGATTTCATTTCATAAATGTTCGTTTGGATAAAATAAAGTCTTTCATATTCCGAGAGATGAAATCTACAATCATCTGTTCAAAGAGATCACTGGAGTCTCATATTTTTTTCTTTTACTTACTCTGTTGTCGTTCATTAAATATACACCATTCGTCAACTGTTCTTCGTAGCTTAACCATAAAATAGAATTAGCTATCAACTACGTGGTCAACAATGAAATTGATTTTTTGAATTGTACCTTCTTCACGAGCACTAACAATTGTAGCTCTTAATATGAAGAAATTAAATTTAAAATTGCTCTAAGCATCTACTTTCGTTCCATGCTCGAAGTCAATTAAATTAAACTTTGTTGCTTTTTGAAATCACGATACAAATCCTAAATTTTTTTACAAACACTCAACGATGATCTTTTGTTATAAACTGTTCTTCATCTTCAGTGGGTAACCCAGACTCTATCACATTCGCATTATATGATGTTTATTATACACTGTGTGTTACATTGCATGAAAAAATGAATGAAAAGGAAGTAAGTAAGTAATAGTAAGTAATTTTATAAATATTATAACCGTAACTTGTAGTAGCATCTAAAGAGGCGGATGACCGTCCCGTTCATAGCGATAAATGAGTTGAGATTATATAACTACTTAAACCATAGTCATTCTTTCTTTTAACATGAAATACAAATTCCTATAAATTACAAACTATATTAATGTTTCATTATGCTTTCTGCCTGGCAAAAGCAGAAATTTCTGAGTGTTGTCTTGTCTTCACTAAAAGACTTCAAATAAAAAAAATCATAAGACGTTTCTACTTAACAAACAGTCATGACAAACTCTTCAAAATAAAAATGCCTGAAATCCACTACAATGACGTTTAAATGTTTTTATCACCTCGCCTTCCCTTGGGAAATTAAGTTGTATTTTCAAAGAACAGGATACGATTGGATTCTTTAAAGAAAAATAAACACGGATTTCAGTTTTCTTATTTCGAATAATGCTTAAAAACTTTTCCTACAATGGAATAACATATCAGACATGAAAATAGATTCTTTCGAACTAAAACTGCCAAGAAATTAGTTAGTTATAATTTTAGCAATATAAATTTTTTAAAAACATTCTAATTCACTTGAATAACTTCAAACATCCCTTTTGATGCTTTTCATTCATAAGTTTTTGCATTATTTTTAATGCTTCGCATCAGTGACTGCAAATAAGAGAGTTCAGTTATCTTTAAAATGATAGCTTGGATTTTTATATTTTCCGTAAACAGTTTATTTCATTGTTTCAATTGAATTAGCATATATATATATTATTTCTTTGTTGTGTCTTTTGTTATTACTTGAAATTTCATTCTCTTTCAAAAGTTAACTTATTCTTTTCATATTAAAATGAGAAATCAAGGTTCTTGTGCGTTGTGGTATTGTATAACAGTTTTTATTTAGAATTCTTTGCTTTATTAGCGTTTGGAGAAAAACTGAATTTTTCAAGAAAATAAGTCTTGCCTAGCATTCTCAAATGTATTTTGTAATCACGTTTATTACCTAACTGCCCTTTTTATAAGAGTGGTTTTATTATTTATTTAGTTTTATGAAACTAGGTGCATTTCTGCATAAATTTTGAATAAAATGCCTTGATGATGCAACCAAGGTTATTTAATTCGGATATTTTTTTACTCTTACCTCGTAGCTTTTGGCAATTCTTTTTTTGGTGATTCCTCCTCTGGTTTTCATATTTTGAAAGACGCACTATAAATAAATCTAGAAGTATTTCCTCAAATGAAACTTCATTAAAAAATTTGTTCCTTCAATCTTGATAATGAGGCATTGTTGGAATATTTTAAAAAATACTCAAGAAAATATGTAGATGCCTAGCAAATAGTATAATTTATTTCCGAAGGAGAAAAAAAAAGAACTTTTTTAATTTCGAATGAGTGGGAAAGAAGATTTTTGAAAGAACAGCTTAAGCGAAAGAATTCGCGAAAAAAATCCATTTAACAACATATTATTTGTACTTTAGAAAATAATTTTTCTACTTCAAAACCATACAAAAACATAAGAGCCACAAGTTAGACGAGACGAAACGCATTCCTTAAAGTTTTGAAAATTATAGATGAATCACATCTACATACAAAGCTGCAAAATTTGAAACTGCACACGAACTTTTTGGACTCCCTGTATACTTTTCAATATTACCCAATATAAATAAAAAAAATATTAACCAATCGACTCGTAATTGCATGATATGCAATCAATCAATTGATTACGCGAAACTTACAGAAAAACGAGACAATCAAATTCTTTACTCTATTTAAATAGCGACGAAAACGAAAAGACGAAAATATTCCGTAGCGTGATTACTCGCCGAGTGTATGCGTGTTTCCCTTCGATTTCTTCATGTTTTCCACACCGTTTCCAAAACAACCAAGATCTTTTACGACGCTCCGTCCTTCTGTTTGCCCACCTTTTATGACCTTCGATTATTTTATCATGAACGAGGGAAGGCATCTGCTGGCAGCAAAGCTTTAGGAGATGAGTTTGGAGAAAGCGTCGTACTTTATGAGCCTCAAAAGGAAATTTATCAGACGCGTTTTCGGCGATTTCTCTAGAAAAATTCAAAGATTGGGAAATATTTCTTTATAGAATTTTATTTGAAGCCCTAGGGAATGAAAAAAAGCAGACATAAATAGGTTTTCGCAGATTTTTGCTTTAAATGAGGTCATCTCAGACAGAGAAAATCCTTTCTTCCATTCTGCCTGTGTGCTTTTGCTTCACATAATGAGCTACGAGAAATGAAAATGTGATATTTAAAAAAAAACATATAGGAGATCCTTTGTATTGCGTATTTTTAAAATAAAATATAGATTCTTTTATATTATGCTGATAATTAAAGGTTGTGATTTTTCCTGAAACAATATATTTTATGGTTTTTATCATGTGTAAACATGATGTTGCTTTCTGTAGCTGCTTGGTGGTGTGTTCAAAAAATAAAAAATGCGTTAACAGCATATAAAAATAAAAAAAAGTAATGTCGCGTGATAAGCAGACGATTGGATAAAGAGAATGCACGTTTTGAGTTCTAAGTTGTTTAATGTACAAAAATTTGTAAAAGTAAGAATGATAGAATTAATAGAAAAATATAGACAAAATAGCAAATTAAAAGTCGATATTTTTGAGCCATTTTCCCAGACCAAATGTGCTCAGTTATATTCAAAGAAATACAGAATTAACAAAATGATTATCTTAATAACTATGATACTAATTGATAGATAATAACTTGTTAATATAAATTTCACATTCGAAGAACAGCACATGCC
This sequence comes from Araneus ventricosus, assembly GCA_013235015.1. Taxonomy (NCBI): domain Eukaryota; kingdom Metazoa; phylum Arthropoda; class Arachnida; order Araneae; family Araneidae; genus Araneus; species Araneus ventricosus. The sequence goes on from BGPR01007613.1 coordinate 36,144, forward strand.
TTTCACTTTGTAATGGATTTTCAAGATGACCAAAAGGTGGTATACAATATATAATTAACTTCATACGCAAATTAAGTGCCCAAAAATATTCATGATGACCTGGAATTTGCTTCTGTTAATTTCAGATTTTTTGTTTTTCCTGATTTATCATATAGAACACAAACATAATTTTTTCGATTGATTTTTTGCAAGTTTTGCGAAATTTAGTTTTATTTAAATTCTTTTCTTAATGTATGCTTTTTTTGTTGCAGCTCTGGGACAAACGAAGAAAAGGGAGCATTTTTACGTACAAGGTAATATCTGACAATAGATTTTAACGGTTGTATATGCAACTCAACTGCAGATGGAGTATTTAGCATCAGTTACTTTTAATATTTAAAGCATAAAATCTCCTAGAAAAGCATAAAAAAGGGATAAATCCCTGGGGCAAAATCATAGTTTTATAAAATGAGGATGAGATAAAGAAATAAAGTAATTTGTCTTTAAATAATGCAAATACTTTAATTAATAATTACTGAAATTTTTAAAAGTTAAAATCTGAAATAAAATATTATCACATTAATTATAAAATTATGTCCTTCTGCTATTTTATATACTGGCTAAGGAGCAAAAAGTTAAAGAATAGTGATAAAAAGGGATAGAAAATCAACATTTTTGATTAATGCCATTTAATAATTGCTTGCCATTAACATGAATATTTACCAAACAATTAATCCGTAATTAAAGCTCAGAATTAATCATTACGCGATGGATGCTTTAGAAAGATTTCATAACAAAATATAGAGTGAGAAAAATGCCTTTCCTTGACAACAGAACTTATTGGGCAAAAAAATCATTATATTTAGATTTTGTGTTTATTTTCGTAGATTTTAAAAACCGTAATGGAGTTAATAATAAAACTAATTATCTTAGTAAATTTCAATGCGTTCCCTCTTTGTCTTTCGGAAGATGACAACGCTAACTTCTAATTGTAGGCATTTTAGTTCACGTGTTGTCCTACACATGTTAAGGAACCCTATATACATCATCTATTTTCCTTGCTTTCAATGTTTCAATATCACGAAGTGAAATGGTAAAGATTCTTTCTTTGATATAACTCCAAAAGAAGATATCAAGAGGAGTAATATCAGGAGAGAATGGAGTCTCTGATGGGGTCCATCTTTCCAGTCCATCTATCTGCTAAAACATTTTTGTCCATGAACCAACAAATTACAGAACCACAGTGAATGGATGCTTTATGGTCTTGTCATTTAAAGGTCTGCACCCATAACAGCGTTTAAACTCCCTTTGAATAGAAATGGCCGGTTGATGGTGATTCGATTTTATTGAACAAGAAAGCGATTCGCGCCATTTCCCTAATCGATGACATTTTGTTAAGAATTATATTCTTTTCTCTGATAACATTTATACACTAGTTTCACTATTTTTCTGAGTAGGAGAAAGTGGGGTAAAACCGGGTAGCTAAGGTTCGAAGGCCTGTTGGAGCTGAAATATTCGACATAGAGCTCTCAAATTTTATTAAAATATTCATTGTTTAACGGAGTACAATATATCTTTCCAGAAAAGTCACAGTTTCATTACTTATTTTGTAAATGATGTTTTTATCAAAAAAAGTCAAACTATCCGCCCGGGGTACACATCTTAACGTTATGAGAAATTAGGAAAACTTGATTTTCAGTGGAAAAGTTGAAATCATTTTTATTTTATATGACAATTTATGAATATCTTATATTTAAGTTGTCTTCTTCCTCCGCGCCACTGCAGCTTTCGTGGGCACAGCTAAGTCAGTTTTTGCATTGGGTTAACCCTTCTTCCTTATTTAAAATAGAAAATACATCATTAAAATATAAATAATTAACATCTGATGTGTTTTTATTGTCTTAATCGGAGGAATCATCAATATTGACTGTTTTAGTCTTACGCTACTTGGAGTACCCGGTTTTTTACCCCGAGTGCAGAATTTATAAAAACGACATGGAACCGCGCAATTATTGAAGTAAATCCTTATTGTTTGATTGGGTATGAATCCTTAGTAAACGTATAATAAGCTGGACTAAATATAGTTTTTATAACTGTAATGATTTTTAAGTAAGGATAGTTTTAAATCAAACGAACATTAGAGAGCTGACGTCTTAAAACAAATAAAGCTTCACAGATGCAGTGAATTCAAAAGCTACAACACGCCACTATGACTGTTCCTTTTTCTTGACTAGTAGAGTGTAATTCAGTATCTGTCTGCTAGATAAGAAAAATAAATGCATCAGAATCAAGGGTACCCGGTTTTACCCCACTCTTCCCTATATATAAAAAAACTTTAAGTATAGGACTTTGCAATGATAAAAATTTCACATTACCATTTGCAACGGTTAACTCGTGCTAATGTTTTCTTATCAGGGAGCGTTTTGTGCTCCTTCTGTATATTTCAAAATTCTTGAAATATTGGTGAAAGCTCTTAGTCAAGTTAGTAAATTTATAGATGTCTCTATCCTGTATGACATATAAAATAATCCTTACGCGAAATTCAAATATGCATTATTAAATAAAGACAATCCACAATTTGAAGCATGTGGTACACTCAAAATTCATACAACATTATGGTCTGTGGACGAAAAAGCAATCACATATCGTTATGATCTCAATCTTGGGACAAAAGAAGGGGTACTATAACGGGGAAAGAATAACAAAAAAATTCGATAAAACTATTCGCGGTATGGATCCAGCAGTGATACTGTATAGTGTTAAAGGCTGAAGTAATTAAGAACAACCTTACATTTCTCCTTATACAATACGCAGTAACAAAAATTAAAACTTTTATTCATAGCATTTGACTTCGCTTCTCGTGTTTTATATTAAAAAGACTGTAAGAAAATTTAGCCAGAGAATTTCATAATAAAAGCTTTAACTAACTTTGAACAAGCATTCATCAATTTAAGCGCTAATAAAAGAAACAGCTGCTACTTAATTAGAAAGTTGAAAACAATAAGAGGTTTTAGCATAAAAATTAAACAAATGTGATTAGTATTGCGTAGAAGCTTATAAAGAAAAGAGAAATCAAGGTAATTTTGTTTTAAAGAGCAGCAATTGCTTAAGGATGAAAAAAAAGCTGACTTTTGGTCATCCTTACAATTGCTTAAGGATAAACAACTGCAAATGCTAAAGAAAAACTGCGTACATTTTTTTATACAAGTTTCAAATTTTTGAACGAATCAGGAAAAGTTTTTGTTAACTTTTAGTATAGTTGCTTTTAAAATGCTTACAAAAATCCAAAGAATACTTAAAATGTTAAATTCCGATGCTTTTCCTTTACTTCTTAATTTCTCATGAATCATATTTTAGATTAAAATCGTCATTCAATTCTTACTAAGGTTAACCACTTAACTGTTTTTTTTCTTTTGTCTAATTAAATAGACCTTCTGTTTTGGGAATGCGTTCCCTCTTTAAATTAAATTAAACGTCAATAGAACATTTCAAATGTTTATGCATATGACGTAACATTTTATTTCAAACTGATTTAAACTAAAAACATTATAAAGGTGAAATTTCTCATATTAAAAAGGTACAAAAATAATTTTCTTGCGATAGTTACTTCGGAAGTTATTGGGGAAAAGTGGTCGAAAACGTCTAAAATTTTTTAATGATTTAAATTTGAATAAAAATTTTAAAATATAGCTCCAAGGTGCACATTCCTACCCTCCAAAGTGCATCTGTAACAAATTTGGTAGCTCTAGGTTCAAGGGTCTGTTCTGCAGATCACCAACAGACAGACATTCTACTTTATTATTAGAAGAGATAGAGATTAAAACAGGGAAAAAATGAATGACTTAATTTTAGGTAATAAATTTAAAAATAAGATAATTCAATGCCGTAACGACATACTGGCAAAACAATCAATTCCTTATAATGTATTTTTGTATTTCCATTTTGTAGAGTTAGCACAGTTTTCTTTCTCAACAGGCTCAAGAAGTAGTAGAATTGCTTCATAGCATTTAATTTTCAAATAGCTGTCTTGAGAAATATACTAACAGAGAGGGAAAAAATGACGAAAATTTGCCAGCTTGGGAATCTGTTATCCTTTGAGACTTAGTTTTGCCAGGTTTCTAATGACATCGTTAAGTGTGTCATTTATGTGAAAGAAACGCATTACCTGGAAATGTTGCGAAGTTTAGCATCATTAAGACTGCAAGTTGAGCTGACTGAGAGTATCGTAGAAGTTTGAACTTTTCCCTTAATGGGATTATAAACGAAGTGCTTCAAGTAAGTCGCCTGAAGAACAAATCGAAATATTACTTCACAAAATGAGGTGTTAGTAAGTTTACCGAAAAACAGATCTGCCAAACTGGTACGCGAAAGAAACACTTGAGAGATTTTGGTACAAGTAGCTGGATTTAATAAGATTTAGACTAAACAACGTAGATATTCAATAAAATATTGTCTTTGGTACTATAGAACAATTATTACTTATTTATGTATGCTTATAACGAAATATTCTGTATACTGAACAATTAATTATTTTTATTAGTATCAATAATAATCAGTAAGTGACTAAAATGTATTTCAGCTTAGGCAGAAATGGTTTTCTTCTCCTGTATGTGGTGGATGAAACTAGAAGCTTAAAATGCCTGCCAGTTAAAAAAAAAAGACTTTTACTTACAATAAATTCAATAAGAATAATTTTTAAAAACATGCTGTTATCAGTGAACTAAAAAGTAGAAATTTTTTATTTTAATTATTTTCCATTTTTTTAGATTATAATAATATTTATACTATTTCTATAGTATTTATATTTCATTATTATAAATATTATGGAATCTTGGATTAATTTTTCTCAAATTTATTTCCAGGTAGCGCCCCTCATGTGCGATAAGAATTTAATTAAATTGAAAATTAATTGATAATTAAGTTCTGAAAATATTATAATAGTGTATTGTCATCGAGAATGCACATATTTACAAAATTTCAAAAATTTAGAACATCAGGAAATGAGTGAAAAATCGATTACAAAATTCCATCTTTGTAACCATGAAATAAGTCAACTGAAATAATAGTGTGTAATATCAAAATTGAATCAATTCATGCTCATGTGATAGGCGGTAAACGTGCTGGGCAAATTTAATTTTTGAATCAATTCTCCTTCTCCAAGTGGTGAAAGGATGGGACGTCACATGAGAGCGAAAACAGGAAGTTAAACGTCAGATGACAGTTTTGCCATTTGAATGTGACGTCATCTGAATTGACTTCAATGTGAGAAATATTTTTCAAACAAAGTAAATATAACTGACTATTACATTTACAGAAATAGCTCTCAGATATTGCTTTTAAATTTGAACTTCACGTTTAATAGCAAAATGCACTGAGATTTTCCCCATTCATATTTGCCATGTTAATGCTGGCAGGTTATACCGCTTCTTTGCCCGTGTTAGATTGAAATTAATTCAACAACTGATTTCTAATTATTGTAGTTCGCCCATTATGACTCTTTCAGAGTTTGGATAGTATTTTCCTGTTCGCTTAAATCACATATTCTACAGTAATTTTTATTCGGTTCAGCTTTCTTTTGGATGCTCAGAATTTCATTATTTTTTAATTTTAAATAATTGATATAAAAATAACTATATGTGTTTACTTATGCTGAAGAATGACATTTTATTTTTGCTTGAGAAGTTTTATCTTTTCTTATTTGAATACTTAGACATTAATGTTTTTTTTTCATTTTTCTTTCTTTATTTTTCAAGCTTTCGCTTCGCGCTTTCTTAAAAGAATGATCTCTGCATATACAGAATTATTGCTTTAGTGCAGGAGGTTGCCATCTTTTTTTTCGTACAGAGCCATGTTTAGAATTATATTTACCAAAATATTACTTACGGAGCCGCAAGTCAGCAGCAATCATTATAAAATATGCATTTTTGAAAATTGAACTTATTTTTTTCCCCTTATAGTGAGTTTATTTCGCCTTTCCTTAAAGATAGTGCAATAAAATGCATTGCGATTCAATTATTTATTAGCCGCCTTTAGCAACCAGTTTGTTCGTTGGGAATATAATTGCAATTGAATCTCTTATGCATAATTTGATATTCATGGTTCAAGTAATTTTAAACTTCAAATTGTGATAAACATTTAACCCGTGTTCTTTTAGTAAGCTATCACCTGTTCTTTACATTGCTTACATGAACATCCCTAATGAAGTAAAGTAACTGTCCGCTCACATGTAACATCTAGTTGCGCCATTTCACTTTCTTATTCCTATTGTAAAATATGCATTTGATTTCAACAATAAAATGAAACGGCATATTTTTCGTCCAGCGGCATTTTTGCTGGATTAAAGCATACTGATAAATAAATTTAAACTAGCAACCATACTCTTTCAGTTTACTGGATGCATTTTCTAATATACTTAATATGCAAGAGAATTTTGTCAGAAAATTTCACTGAAAAATTGACGAAATGAAAAAAGAAAGTTAAGTCCATTAGTGTATTAGCTTAGTTTTCAGCAACGGAAGAGAAAAACTAAATTAAATATTTGCTTAATCAATGGAAATGGCGTGAATTTCATTTCAACAATTAAAAGTATTGTTGCAAATTATGCCTAAAAGTGTTTTTGAAAATGTATTAAAATTAGAGGAAAATGTACGGCTGCATAATTGATATCATTATAAAGATAATTTCTTGAATTTTTACATGGTGAAAAAGTCAATTTTGTGCTGTGATATTTTCGGAAGTTATCAGGGAAAAACACCAAAATGTCGTTTAATTTTTCAAAAAAATTGGTTAAAATCTCAAAAAAAATCCAGCTCAGAGGGGCATATTCCCACCCTCCAAAGTATGTTTGTGCCAAATTCGTAGCTCTTGATCTTGCGGCTGCCCTCTAGAGCACCAACACACAGACACACACATTCTTCTTTATTATTAGTTGAGATAAAGGTTAGAATGGTTAAAATTATAAAGTATTATTATTTAAGTAAATGACAAATATAAAACATTTTATTTCAAAAAAACTTCTATCAGTGTGTTAAAAAGGAAAAATATAATTTTTGATCATAAAATCTGAAGATCAAAATAAAAATTGTTTAAGTTTTTCGCGTGACTTTTCAAATTGATTACTAGTGGGCTCCACCTGTTTAAACTCAATGTTTAGTAAAAGTAATATGTTAATTCACATTTAAGATTTCTAAATTTACTAAAATGTTGTGTATTCCTGGGGTACAAATAACTGAATAAAATTTCATATATGTAATGCATTAGGAAGTGAGTGAAAAATCGATAACAAAATTCCATCTTTACAAACATGAAACATTTCTTTTTAAGTAAAGGCTTTTAATTAGCACAATTTAAATAAAATTTACAATCTGCACAAAAATTTTAATTTTTAAAAAAATTCTCTTTAATAGTGATTTGAAAATTTGGTGTAACCAAATACGC